>CAUOFW020001647.1:34018-64670 GCA_963454935.2 Ilex paraguariensis | reverse complement strand
GTGGAGGGGGGGGTGTTGGTGGGGAGAAACAACAAAGGACGAAAAAATGAAATTACCATGAAGGTTGCAGTGATCATCTTGCCAGCAAACCATCTCCCATGGAGGGCACGTTGTGCATTTATGGAAGATTGCGTATTTTCAAATCGCAAGTATACAAATCCAGCACTATTCCTGTTTGTCAAAGAAAGTGGTCAGCTGAACGCATATCATTTCTAAGAGTGAAATGTTTTGGGAAAAATCATGGACTCAAAAAGAAAAAAAAATGCATACATAATCCAACCTTGAAAATGTACATCAAGGTTGAGTATCAAGAACAGTGGTGCAGGATGTACACACACACCCATGTGCAATAGCCATGTTAATGTATACAGTCCAAACATTAAAAGATACAAAGAAATAGCATAGCATCTCTAGTACAGTATATTGATGTCCAGTACCACTTCTGGGCGCCATGCTGTATCTTTCAACTGCTTACAAGAGAAAGATGCACTGACATAAATGCATAAATTGCAAACCGTATTTTTTTTTTTTGGAGGGGGGGGGGGCGCTCAGAGCGTTATAAAAGTTGCCAAATCAAGATTCTGAATGGTGAATAAAATATAAATCTCCAGTTGGTTGTTCTTCTTAATAAAGCATGGACCCTGATTCAAGATATTGGAAAAATCAATTATCACCCAATATTTATTTTAGATAAAGCATGCTCCTTCCAAAGGGGAATGGAAATATCAGTCATAAACTTGACCACAAAATCATCTCAAATAAAAATGTTTTATGCTACATGCATTATTTACCCTCAAAGATGCAAACTGAGTCAGTCCCACCTGGGGCTGACTTGGGATCTTGAACATTTAAGCAGCTGTGGGTTTTAAAATTCAGTTTACCAAGTGATTTCAGTATCGTTGCGGCACTGACAGATTGATAAGCATGAAAACCGACTGATATGTAATCTAATTTCCGTAAGCTAAGATATACATATTTATGAAGCTCTTACATAGGGTCATTTTGAGTTGATACTCAAGACTCGCACAATTTTCAGCTTTTTGAAGTTAGGTTGTAAGAATCTCAAAACTCTAAAACCATCATCCGACATCAACTAACAACAGCAACTAGTCCTCCAGGGAGTGTGGTCTCAAAGTATCAAATGATGCCACAACGTAGTATGACACATGATATCAATCCTCCTATTAGTTGACACATACTGATTCGTAGGATTATAAGTTTCTTAAAACACCTTAAAATATCTGACCTGAAGATAGCAAGATGTCCACCGGAAGGGAAAAAAATTGAAAGCAGCCCCAATAACTGAACATATGCTATCATGTTCTGACAATTGATTATAGGATCTCATCTTTTGTTACTGATGCTAGAACAACTCAAAGGATTGTGTCAAGACTTTCTTTTTCTGCAAACTATGCAAACTTCATGCAAAAGTGTAGAAAAAGATCATTGTCATATTCACTAAAATTCAATTCATTGTTGATGCACCTATAAATTCCACATCAACTGATACCAACTTCAATTAAAAAGACTAAAACATTCAACACTATAACAGACCCATTAAGTTCTAAGATTAGTAAACCCAAAGAACACCTTCATACATGGTGCATGCTTTTCAGATACAAGGACAGGACATGGAAGCATCACAATTATAACAAATGTAATAACAAATGATACAAGCAAATAACTCGGCATATTTCCAGAGATAAGCAAAAAAAAAATTCTGCCCAGCTGAAGTAGGAAGGGCTTCATATCCAACTACATGCCAAAAATAATAGAACAGTTCTAAAATTGCACAAATAACCGCAGGCAGTTTGAGAACCCAGAAAAAAAACATTGATAAAAAAATAAAATAGTGTAAACAGCAAAAGAAACTCACTTTTCCACATAAATATGCTTTAGTGTCCCAAACTTAGAACATTCATCCTTAACATCATCTTTAATATCCATGTCAAAATCTGGTTCCATCTGCAGAGAATTGTATAGATTAAAAATAACAAGCAGCAGAAGCAAGAAAAACTAGCTCCTTAAAGCAAGATTTGTAGCACCAACCTCTAATTTTGGATCAAACATGTTCTTCAACAATAAACATTCGCTTGGGACCCCAATGATAGCGACAGAAGGAACAGTTACAGGAGGCATTGCAAGACCTGTACCGGGCAATCCTGCAACCATAGGAACAGGAGCTTGCACAAGAGGAGGCACTGCAGGTGTGGCACCAATAATTGGTGCTGTGGGCAGGGGAAGGCCAGGACTGTTAGCAACAGGAGTGCCCAATGAACCAGAAATGCTGTAGAAGACAAAAAATATATGATAAAGGATCCCTATTGGATGGAAATTAGAAACCTGGCAGAGTCAAACCTCGTAGCAGCTCCACTACGGTCCAACTTGTGCATCAGAAGTGTTCGAGAGTGTGCATTCAGAGACTGAAAACCATATTAAAGGTGGTCAGTGAAGCCTCACAGTAACAAGTTGAGCATGTGAACACCCTAAGATGCAACAGAATAAATATATATACTGCAACCAGACAAGTAAACATAAAACATGCCAGAATAAGAATATGAAAAGACGAATAAATTTCTAAAGAACAAGAACAAGATATCTGAGACTGAACAATGCAGAGACCTAAATGTTAATCATTTTAGGTGCCTCGATTCAAACATCAACTATGATGGCACACACAAAATTAAATAAACACAGTTCTTTGACCACAAAACTTAGTTACACTTTAAACTGTTTTAAACTTCAATATTTAAACTCATGAACGTCACAAGAGCAGCTAAGAACAATAGTTTAGCATAACATTTCAGCATGCATGAATAATGAAAGAGAAAACCCTTGTCAAATGCAATTATGCAACTGCAGATCATTAACAATTCAATCCTCACAAAGGACTTCATTATGCCACAAGCCTTAGGGCTAACCCTTTTCACTGTCCATGAGGATACTTATCAACGGCTTTTAAAGTTGAATGGTGTCCTGAAACAGCTTCATCTGCCTCACAGCAGACAAAGCTACAGATTTTGAAAGCAAAGAAGGCAACTTAATATCTGGTTAAACATGTGCTAAACAAGGGTGAAATGGTTAAATACGAGCAAAACACAAGTGAAATGTTTGACTGAGCAGCTTGAAACATGGAGAGTATTTGATATTGATTTTTAATAAGTAGCTGTGGTTATGCATCTGCACATAAAAATACTTGTGACAAAAATGTGTTCTGCAATTGCTGACAATCAGCCCCCAGAGACGGAACCACGTTGAGACCAAAGGGGGCCATGGCCCCCCTCTCCTCAGCTTTCCAAGAACCGTGCATGTATACCCAAACCTGCCACCATATCCTTCTTTTCCACTTACCCAAAAAAAAATCCCACTTTCCACTTTTGTTTTTACCCAAATAACCTTTTTACTCATCCAGTAGTACCTCATCACATCCTGGACTGCCAGAAGCCATAAGGTCACTGTAGTAATTAAAATTGCCTCACTTGCTGGTGTTTTCTCTCTCTCACAAGTGTCTTCTCCACAGATATTACTGTTTACTGGTTGGTTATTTGTTGAATCCCTGGATCACATTCCAAGAGCAGTAGCTGAGTGTAAGGAGTAAGGATTTAACAAGTCCGACCACTTAATGTGATATCATATTTTAACACCGAAAATTTGATCTTTTTTACTGAGACAGGATTTTGTCAATTCTTGTAAGTTCTGCGTGCTTTGATTTTCTTTTCCAAGTTACGAGGAAAAGAAGCCCCTATACATTTATTTAGCTTCCACACGAAGTCGGGCAAAATAATGTGCATGCTCAACTAAATGATAACAATTCTAACAGAACAACACAGAACAGAATAAGTTTGATAACACCTCCATCTACCATCTTTCTTTCTTATAAAAGCCCAAAAGCATTACTAACCAAGCCACCACCCTCATCATCATCAAAGTCACCAGTATTTGCACCAACATCTTGCATTCCAGATTGATCGGTAACAACTGATACCTGCATAAAAAGTGAGAATTAGGATTTACAATGAATATTTGATTTCCAGTACAATCAACTTTATTATTGGTGTACCCATTTAAACCACGACACGGATGCAGAAATGACAGAAGAAGAATGCAACCTAGAATGAAAAAGAACAACATGCCAGATATGTCATAAGAATGAAATGCATTTCAGACCATATATCAATATCTGACTACTAAGACTCATGACAAACAATCATATAGGAGTACACAGAAAGACACAGAACAAAAAACAGAAATCTGAGCAATTATTACCCTAAGTTATGTTTCTTAGTAGAAGACCCATTCACGACACTTGATTGCTTATGTCATTGATACTTCTCTAGAAGCAGCAAGTTCTTTCTGAACAACATCGTGAGATTAATTCCATCCACTTGGGTGCAACTCCTATTCAGTACATCCACATTAGCTAACACCCTGGATCTAGACTTCTAGTAACCTAGTGATAGCCAGCATACTGAAACTAGTACCATCTCAATTTCATGTCAGCATAAAAAAATATAACTTCTCGTGATCAATCACTATCCAACATTCTCTCAATTGAGATGTTAAATACAAGGCAAAAATTACCAAGTCTTTCAATCAGTAACATGTCATCTAAATATAGCATTTCTTACAATTACATGTCTCTATGATTTGTTTTAGCTAACTAACAACCTGGTTTTCCAATTCCACATCACTTCACAGCAGAAAATCAATAGCTCCAAAAGCTTTTATCTCTTACCCTAATTTTTGCTTTCAACATAATTTTGACAGCAAATCAATGGCCCTGAAAGGTTTAATCTTTTTCCTTCCCAATAAGCCATAAGGCACTTAATGATGCATGGGATCTAATATTCTTGACGTATGAAGAATTGAGTGGAATTACCTTGATAAGTTGGCCTGCTATCTCCAGATTTCCATTTAAACTCTGTGCGGCTCTCGCATCCTCAAGACGTGCAAACTGTGACAAAGCCACATAAGCTATTAGCTAAAAACCTATGCTGGAATAGCACAGAGCAAAAGGGTCATTTGTTGTCAACACAATTGTTTCTTTTACAATGGTCCAACAATTGCCAGGCCCAACTTTAGATTCACTCCTAACATAACTACCCTGACAATATCTGCTTTTCGCCTAGATCAACTCACTAATAACGCAACAACAGCATCTTCAGGTCCCTCCAGCAAGGGCCATGTTTTTTCAACCACTCTTACCTGAATAAAACCATAACCTTTGGAATGCCCAGTAATAAGATCAGTAGGCAACTGCACAAGCTCCACAGTACCAAATGCTTCAAAAACCTGGAAATTAGAAAACCAAAAAGAATAAGCTCTTTTGCCAAAGAAAAGAGAGCTCCAAGGAATTTGCTCTAGAACTCCAAGGAATGTAAAAATAGGAACATCATATGACAAAATTTGGTCAATAGTGCACAATCATCACCAAATTAAAATGTCAGCGAGAACCCCTGAGATGATTGAAAAAACATATCATTTTAAAATAGGATTGTATCACATAAAATAAGATAAAATAAAAATATTGTAAAAGCATACATCTGGTTAACTCAAATTTCAGAATGGGGTGGTTGCAACCTGACGAAGTTGGTCTTCTTTGATATTGAAATGCAGATTGCCAACATACAGCCTTCTGGCTCCCCCAGAATACGGACCTGTAAGCCCCCCTGTTCCTCCAGCAGCAGATGTAGTGGATTGAACAAGATTCTTTTCAGCCTCTGATGGTTTAACCATTACCGGCTGACCAAGAAGAAGTTGACCAGAGATTGCTATTGCCATAGGGACTGACATTGCATCATAAAATTCAATATACCTGTCAAGAGATCTATATTAGCATCCTGACAATGAGTTAAGAAAATGAAATAGAATCCGAACATAATAATGAATTTAGCAAAACTATACTGTACACTCATACTCCCACTATAATTTTTTTTAAAAAAAAAACTTTTTTCCCTTATTTGGGTGGGAGGTGGGAGGGTAAATAATGATGGGAATAACTGAAAAGAAATATTGAAGGTTCAGATTTCAAACCCACTAAATGGAACCATATACAACCTGCAGTAAATAGAATACTCCTACAGAACATATATATCATGAAGTTAAGGTGTTGATCAGACATACTCCAGTCTAGACCAGTAAAATAATCAACTGAAATGTCTAGACCATAAAGTAGATAAGTCCTTTCCAAATTTTGTGACACTATTTGTAGATATATGCCCTTAACCAATTTGAAATCTCCAACAAATTACCACACTGGCATAAACAATCAGTTGAATATAAGATCATGTGGTATGATGGAACCAACATAGAAAGCACAAATACGGATATGGATATGACACGATGATACGGCAAAATCTTAAAAAGTAGGATACGAATACTATGAAGTTACGTCTATATATATATATATATATATATATATATATATTACAATATTAGGGATATGAGAGATTTAAGAGATAAAACACATCCTAAGCTAAAACAATTTATGTTGCTGACGTAGGGACTGTTTAGTGAGGTTTTGAATCCAATATTCCATGCAATCCTATCGCTAACATATGTCACCCTTCGAGAGTACTCAATTTTTACTTAGCATTTAATTGCAATAGATTTCGCTTTGACGTAAGCCATAAAAACTCAATTATTCAGGCCAAACAAATCGTAAAGAATTAACAAATCCTGGGACATGTGATCCATGTTCAAATGAACATTTTGGAACAAGGAATTTCCATTTGAATGATTCATATTCAACCCACCTCACTAAATATAAGGTAAACATGTCCACTGGGTAGATATGTGTATCCAAATATTCGACAAGTATTCAATAAGGCAATAACAATAAATATTTTATTAATTATCTAATAGGTGCAAAAAATATTCGATATGTATCCGTGAATATCTTATATGTATCGGATATGGGTATATTACCCCGATTGAAATATATGTGCTTCATAGGAACCAACCAAACAAATTTTCATAATATTTTTTACCTTTAGATTCTTTCATGGTATCGGAGTGGGTCGATCACACCTTATTTGATAACACTTCCGTTTCGCATTTGCATGATGTTCATTGTGTGCTTATATTTAATTTGTTTGCATGATGGATCATTCCATGTACAAAACAATTTCAAGGTTGTTATCAGCTTCAGCCATTTAAGAAACAATTGTTATCTATTTCATTCAAGCTGCTCTCGGGTGATTTCGGGTGACTGTTATCAGTTTCACCGATTTCAATTCAAGTGGCTGTTAGCAGTTTGACAATTTGAACGGAGTTTTCAGATTTATCAAAATCATTTTGAGAGACCATTTCGTCTTCAAATTCAAGTTGGACACTTTGACATTTTCATGTCCAACCTGAGGAAAAGTGTTAAAGATAAGATCAGTGATATTGTTTGGTTAATCCAACCAAACAGATTTTAATATTATTTATCTTTTAGATTCTTGTTTATCTCAATTTGATTGTATCTTCATCCTATTTATAGGGTATAACCTTTTATTCTAAGTGCCAAGAATTAAAGAGAAAATGTAGCCAATTAGGCTTTAGTCCATAGTTGTAGGTGTTCTTGGCTAAACCACGTAATTTCTGTCTACAATTTCTTATCTTTATTTACATTTTATCATGAAGATACAAAAGGGATTTGAGAGAGTAAAGAGGAGGGAAAACAAGAACGACAAGAAGTATGTGGTTCAGCACAGTGTGCCTACATCCACAAACCAAATGCCTCAAAAGGGATACATCGATGTATTAGTGATGGTAATTTTATACAACGAATTCAACCCTATTTATAAGATGATAAATACATAAGATAATCATAAATATTTCACTCACACTTATCATCATCTACAATTATTCTAACTATGTAGATAGGAATAGATCTCTTTGGATCTTATCCCTAATACTCCCCTCAAGTTCGTACACTGAATGAGTTGAAGTGTCCACCTGGAACTGAAAATAGAGTGATTGTCAATATTGCAACTTCACTGCTCTTAGATACCATTGGAAGCAATTCCATATTTGAGCAAACTTTACCGAGATTACAGCAGTGTAGATGCAAGGATTATGGCCAAAAATTCAGCTTGATGAAGTTATCAATGATGTAGTTATGGTGATTAAANGATTTAAGAGATAAAACACATCCTAAGCTAAAACAATTTATGTTGCTGACGTAGGGACTGTTTAGTGAGGTTTTGAATCCAATATTCCATGCAATCCTATCGCTAACATATGTCACCCTTCGAGAGTACTCAATTTTTACTTAGCATTTAATTGCAATAGATTTCGCTTTGACGTAAGCCATAAAAACTCAATTATTCAGGCCAAACAAATCGTAAAGAATTAACAAATCCTGGGACATGTGATCCATGTTCAAATGAACATTTTGGAACAAGGAATTTCCATTTGAATGATTCATATTCAACCCACCTCACTAAATATAAGGTAAACATGTCCACTGGGTAGATATGTGTATCCAAATATTCGACAAGTATTCAATAAGGCAATAACAATAAATATTTTATTAATTATCTAATAGGTGCAAAAAATATTCGATATGTATCCGTGAATATCTTATATGTATCGGATATGGGTATATTACCCCGATTGAAATATATGTGCTTCATAGGAACCAACCAAACAAATTTTCATAATATTTTTTACCTTTAGATTCTTTCATGGTATCGGAGTGGGTCGATCACACCTTATTTGATAACACTTCCGTTTCGCATTTGCATGATGTTCATTGTGTGCTTATATTTAATTTGTTTGCATGATGGATCATTCCATGTACAAAACAATTTCAAGGTTGTTATCAGCTTCAGCCATTTAAGAAACAATTGTTATCTATTTCATTCAAGCTGCTCTCGGGTGATTTCGGGTGACTGTTATCAGTTTCACCGATTTCAATTCAAGTGGCTGTTAGCAGTTTGACAATTTGAACGGAGTTTTCAGATTTATCAAAATCATTTTGAGAGACCATTTCGTCTTCAAATTCAAGTTGGACACTTTGACATTTTCATGTCCAACCTGAGGAAAAGTGTTAAAGATAAGATCAGTGATATTGTTTGGTTAATCCAACCAAACAGATTTTAATATTATTTATCTTTTAGATTCTTGTTTATCTCAATTTGATTGTATCTTCATCCTATCTATAGGGTATAACCTTTTATTCTAAGTGCCAAGAATTAAAGAGAAAATGTAGCCAATTAGGCTTTAGTCCATAGTTGTAGGTGTTCTTGGCTAAACCACGTAATTTCTGTCTACAATTTCTTATCTTTATTTACATTTTATCATGAAGATACAAAAGGGATTTGAGAGAGTAAAGAGGAGGGAAAACAAGAACGACAAGAAGTATGTGGTTCAGCACAGTGTGCCTACATCCACAAACCAAATGCCTCAAAAGGGATACATCGATGTATTAGTGATGGTAATTTTATACAACGAATTCAACCCTATTTATAAGATGATAAATACATAAGATAATCATAAATATTTCACTCACACTTATCATCATCTACAATTATTCTAACTATGTAGATAGGAATAGATCTCTTTGGATCTTATCCCTAATACTCCCCTCAAGTTCGTACACTGAATGAGTTGAAGTGTCCACCTGGAACTGAAAATAGAGTGATTGTCAATATTGCAACTTCACTGCTCTTAGATACCATTGGAAGCAATTCCATATTTGAGCAAACTTTACCGAGATTACAGCAGTGTAGATGCAAGGATTATGGCCAAAAATTCAGCTTGATGAAGTTATCAATGATGTAGTTATGGTGATTAAACTCCCTCTTAATAACAAATCGAGAGTGAATGTGCACGAAATTACCATCAAGCAAAGAAAAAATCACCTTTTTTTGCGTTTTTCTTTCTTTCTTAATTCTTTTTGATTTTTTTACTTCTCTCCCGCTCTCTTTCCTTTCATTCGTCTCTTTTCTCTCCTTTTTTTTTGTTTCCAAACAAAACTCCTCCTTTAATAAGAGTCCACTGTTTCTCAAGAGTCTTCTCATAAGAGTCCAACAATGGAGTCTCCTTTATTAGATGATTCTCGATACCCACTACTTTGATAAATAGGTATGACCATAGCAGCCTTGTAAGGACCAGGAATGCATGCATGTCAACACAAACGGTGGCCTTGAATTTTGCATGGGCTGGACTGATAGGAGATGTGATAAAACTGCATGGGATAGACTAACAGTGGCCTGTCACCAACTTTGATTGATCACTTAGAGTAGATGGTGTTGTCAACCAATGTATTTCAATGTTGTTCAATTTCAAATCTGAAGACACAACCTTTCACCCCAACTAGCCATAGATAAATGGTTTTGGTTTGAGTATTCTCTCAGCAAGAGACAACTGCATAAATTTGATTTGGAAGTAGAAGACATAGATGATGCCGTAGCATGGTTGTGACATTAAATAACAGAAGCATTGATTTTAGATCTAAGCAAATCAAAATGAGGCAAAGATCCAACAGTTGGTAGGAACATCCAATTGCCAGCAAAGTGGAACTCCTTAGAAAAATAAAACAAAGGAGGGTCGACTACTCTGATACCATGAAGAACTTTATACTACAAACGGGATTTGAGATATCAAAGAGAAGGGAAAACAAGAACAACAAGAAAAAAGTGGTTCGGCATAGTGTGTCTACATCCATAGACCATATGCCCAAAAGGCAACATCAACGTATTACTAATAGTAATTTTATACAACGAATTCAACCCTATTTACAAGGTGAGAAATACAGAACAATATGTCCCTCACGCTAATCATCATCTACACTTATTCTAGAGATGTAGACAATGATAAACCTTTTTGGATCCTATCCCTAATACAATCCATTATTGATACAATTTTCGAAGCCAACACAGCTCCTTTTGTAATATTCTTCTCTCCCCCACTTGGGTTCATGCCTTTTCTGACCTACCACTATACCAATACATTTAGCCCAATTAAATGCATCATAAAGAGGTAGATACCATTGTCCGTGTCCCCTCAAAGTAGATTATTCTTATTTTGTGACTACTATGGCCCCAACCTTGCCATTGTCTAGAACTCTAGCTTCACCCCACTCTGTAAGCAATTTGAAACTTGACAATCAAAACTATTTCTCCTTCTGGTCTATAATTTGTCTATCCATAACCCCACAGACCACAGTGCACATATTTATAATCAAAACTACAAACCAATGCTACAATCCAGTCCATTTGAAATACTCCCAAAGACAACATACTATCAGCGAATATTAGGTACAACCTACATATTGTATAGATATATGCAATATGTCTACTGAAAGCATATTTTATCCTTTAACAACCATATATCAATAAACTAGACTGGACACCATTCAGCTCAGAGCCTAGTATCCTATGAAGCCTGAATACTTCGTTAAGGTCACCGTATCCATATCGGATACCGTATGAGATACGATCCTCGTCGAATACTCGAGAAGACGTATCGGATACACACCAAACGTATCTAATAATAAATAAAATATATGGATACTTCGCGAATACTTCTATATGCAAATATGTATATATAATTTTTAGTTTTAATCTTTACCATTTTCTTTTGATTTCACATACAATGCAATACATCAACAAAAATTCATATAATTTCGAAGACACATAGGTGTCCTCCAAGTATTGTAGATTATCACATGTCCAAATAGTTTAAACGAGTTGATTACTCTATACTCTTAGCGACAAATACTTCTAAGCAAACAATATAGTTAAATATTGGTTATTATTCATTTAATTAGTCATGTTTACTTTGTAGATTTACCATAGTGAGACGATAGATAACTTTTTAAAAATAAAAAATTATTAATGTCGTTTACTATTGTTAAAGAATCATTAAAAATTATAAATATTAAGTCATTACATAATAGTAAAAATATAAAAAAATATATATTTATAGATGTATCCCGGCTGTACCCATATCCTATTTTTTAACGTTTTGTCGTATCGCTATATTCAGATCGTATCATATTCGTATCTCGTATTCGTATCCGTGCTTCGTAGCCAATATCTCATCTTCTGAACAATTTTGGATAAATTGTTTTATCTAACGCCATTCATAAATACATAATTGATAGATAAAAGTAACAATTACTAAAAGTTCCAAAATCATTAAATTTTTCCCTACTCTATGTCCCCTCCCCCTTTATATGACAATTATTGGATGCCTTCTCTAAAATTACTTATCTTCTTTTTTTGTTACCAAAGATTTATTATACTATTCATTTCAAACCATCCACCAAACATATATATTCTACACATGCGTCCACCAATAGTAATCAAACAAATTAGAGTTTACATACATATATTCGTGTATAGTTGCATATATTTTGACGGTGAATAAGACGAAATGCACCTTAGTGCTTGAATGTACAACAAAACTCAATCACTTCAATCTCGGGATACAACCTAAATAATTGCGGGCAAAGAGCCAAATAAGTCTGGGGGGAAATAAAAAAAAACATTACAAATTTTATTTTAAAGCATAATATCTCTATTAAAAATCCTTCTCTATTAAACAACCCGTCAAATCTTCCTGCCCTTGTATATTTATTTAATTATTCATCAATTCCTCTGTTTGACACTACTCAATGCATGGAAAATTTCATATTCAATTCGATTGGAAAACACTCTTAATGTAGTGATAGTCTTTCCCGAGCATTTGTACAAATAATAAAAATACTTCCACTCCTTTTTCTCATTTTTTGCCTTTGTGTCTAGGCTATGACAATTGAGAAAGATGACAAATGGTCCCACTACAGAACAGGATATTCTGCGTTGCAAATTTTCCAACTAATCTTCTACCAGAGGTCTACATTCCTAGACAGTGTCCTTTACTGTTGTTTTTCCTTTTTCTTTCTGAAGAATGCAAAGCATAAATATCATGAAGTTAATTTCAAGAGGACAAAACCCTATTACAAACTATAAAATTCTCATGATCTACATTGTGAAATAAAAACTCATCCATGTAAATAGATTTCAACTACGTGCCAGGAAAGATGATATTTACCCAACTCCTTTGGATCGTCGTGAATTGCGGTCCATTATAAGGCGTACATCTCGGACCTGAAATTACGATCAAAGGGTATTATGAACACTAAAGATTAAGCACTTACCACGAAAAAAAAAGAGCACAATAAAGATGAAGCATAATAACAACAATAACTCATAAAATAACAGTTACCCGTCAAAGTTCAGCTGTCATCATTGTTAACGCACAATGAGAGCAGCAAATGCATGCGTATTAGCATGGAAGCCGGTTTTTTGCTTTAGAGTTTAAATAATGCAAAAATCTCAAAGAACTCTAGAGCACTTAATCAATAGATTGATCAAAATGTAGCGATTTGTTTGACGATGTAATCAAAACTGAAGAGTAGATTTAAAAGGCACAGAGATTCGCTGTAAATTAGATCTTCAGAAAGGCGTTAACCAGACGAGGTGGGACCAGGAGGAAACGATTTTAATCTATCCATTCATAAAAAAGAAAGAAGAGGTACAAGTTGATATTGCCAACCTACAATGCAAAACTCTAGAGCACATAATTACTATATATCAGCTGAATTTAAAAAAGTCTGCATCCCAAATAATCCCATTTTAATTTCTCATCTAAAACGTTCATATTTTGAGTACAAGATAACCCTAACTAATATGGTTTAGTTTTGACCTATTCCTGTAATACTTCTACTGAATCTAGCACTTAACAAAAAAAGGAACATAGAGGGAAAAGAAGGACAAGAAAAGAACCTTTCAAAAAAAGGAAAAAAGAAAGCTACAAAGGAATAAGGTACAAAAAATTGGTTTCCTTTTCTTACAAGGTTTTCCATGGTTTCTTAAAAGGTTTCTTCAAGTCCGTATAATTTTCTCTCTTTTCCTTGGACAATTTAATTTCCTTATGGTTTCTTAACAGAACCAACACAAGAATAAGAAATTCCCAATCTTTTCTTTTAATTTCCATCTCACTTTCTGACTTCGAAATGGAGTCTTTAGGTAGAATTGCAGCATACTCATATTGAAACAGCCATCTAAAAGCCAGGAAAGAAAGAAGTCAAATAAACCCTTCTGCAGCACTGAGGGGAAAACATGGAAAAAAAAAAAGATAGCCAAGGGCAGGCAGCATCAGCTATAACTTTCCCATGGACTTCACCTTAGACACCAAGTTATCTTTGACAACTTTGAATTTTACTTATTTATTTGCCATATATTGATTTACCCAAGAAGACAAACAGAAATAATGCTGATAATCGACGTGATAATATATAAAAAGTATATCAGGATTCAGGACAATCAGAAGAACAAGGATTAACCTTTCCAGCCCTCGAGAAGAACTCATACACATCTCTTTCATCTGCCTTCAAAGATATCTGCCAGATTTGCGGGCAGCAGCATATGGTAACTGAAGCCCCAGTAATAAACTGAAAGAAAAAACACAAAAGCAACTCCTTAATGTATCCAAATTACCTGATAAGCAAAAACTGTCCGCTGATCCCGTTCAGGATCAGCCTCTGGCCCTGCCACTTCTTCCTTCTTGTCTTTATGTTGTCTGCAAGAAAATAAATACCCCAAAATTAACCTGACAGGCATAATCACCAATAAAATTGTCATGCATCGAGTTGCAAAGGAAATCAAAAGTCTAACTCACATGGTGAACTACATTGGAAAAAATGCTTGATCCTTGTAATTAAAAACATGGGTATGGCAGGAAAGCATCAAATATAAAAAAGCAAAATCAAAACAGAATGAAGAAAAGAAAGAACAAATTCAAAAGGTAGCAAAATTTCCCCAACAGCGTACAAAGGCCGAACCCATGTATTGGATGAGAACCCATGTATCCAGTAATAAATTGTGCTGTCCTGCAGCGAACAGCACGAAGTTAAATAATGGGACCAACATATGCAGCTGGTGAAACTAAGAGCTGATCCTTTCAGAATCCGATGAGAACCAACCTGGACACCAAGTATTGAACTATGATCGTAATCCAACCTCAGGCAATGAACTAACAATGAGCTTTGTCTCTTTTACAGACAACCTAGTCTCAAAATGGAATTGACACCATGAAGTTAACATAAATGCTCATATTTACATACAGCTTAATTTTAAATGGAATCAACATCGCCAAGTCACATAAATGCAATACTAAAGCAAAGTGCATTAGTTTGGAACATGCTAAGAAAAGTCTGAATTCAAATTTGTTAGATATGCCCAGATACACAGATAATGCAGGTAGAGTACCAGATGAAACATATAAGAAAACAAAATGTAATAACAACATATTGGTTTGACTTTAGGGCTCTACAATCCCAACATCTGAGAATGCGAGATCAATTTGGAAGTAGTTAGCAAAGGTGTGCCAACTCAACAAATCTCTCATGAGAGAACTATTAGAGCAAAAGGAAAGTTGAAAGATTTAGCCAGGTGATCAAAGAATAAGGAATGTGATTGAGGAAAAAATTGCCACAAATGTAGGGGCTGCAAAAGAAAATCCGGAAGTTCCTCAAAGATAACGATGTCGCCAAACATTTGCAATAAGAGGCTCCTTAAGAAGCATAGCTTCTGTAACGCAAAGGCAGTTACTCCATCATCAGCATTTCTGCAACAGAATAAATATAATTAAGCAACTAACATTATATTCGGAGGATAACGAAAATCATAACATGACATCACCACACCACTAAAGACCTCCCACATTGAAACCCCAGTCTTGCAATGCAAGCTCTTGACAGGTTCGAGATAGTCTAGGTAGAATTATTCAAGCCCATAATCTCAGNTTCACCTTAGACACCAAGTTATCTTTGACAACTTTGAATTTTACTTATTTATTTGCCATATATTGATTTACCCAAGAAGACAAACAGAAATAATGCTGATAATCGACGTGATAATATATAAAAAGTATATCAGGATTCAGGACAATCAGAAGAACAAGGATTAACCTTTCCAGCCCTCGAGAAGAACTCATACACATCTCTTTCATCTGCCTTCAAAGATATCTGCCAGATTTGCGGGCAGCAGCATATGGTAACTGAAGCCCCAGTAATAAACTGAAAGAAAAAACACAAAAGCAACTCCTTAATGTATCCAAATTACCTGATAAGCAAAAACTGTCCGCTGATCCCGTTCAGGATCAGCCTCTGGCCCTGCCACTTCTTCCTTCTTGTCTTTATGTTGTCTGCAAGAAAATAAATACCCCAAAATTAACCTGACAGGCATAATCACCAATAAAATTGTCATGCATCGAGTTGCAAAGGAAATCAAAAGTCTAACTCACATGGTGAACTACATTGGAAAAAATGCTTGATCCTTGTAATTAAAAACATGGGTATGGCAGGAAAGCATCAAATATAAAAAAGCAAAATCAAAACAGAATGAAGAAAAGAAAGAACAAATTCAAAAGGTAGCAAAATTTCCCCAACAGCGTACAAAGGCCGAACCCATGTATTGGATGAGAACCCATGTATCCAGTAATAAATTGTGCTGTCCTGCAGCGAACAGCACGAAGTTAAATAATGGGACCAACATATGCAGCTGGTGAAACTAAGAGCTGATCCTTTCAGAATCCGATGAGAACCAACCTGGACACCAAGTATTGAACTATGATCGTAATCCAACCTCAGGCAATGAACTAACAATGAGCTTTGTCTCTTTTACAGACAACCTAGTCTCAAAATGGAATTGACACCATGAAGTTAACATAAATGCTCATATTTACATACAGCTTAATTTTAAATGGAATCAACATCGCCAAGTCACATAAATGCAATACTAAAGCAAAGTGCATTAGTTTGGAACATGCTAAGAAAAGTCTGAATTCAAATTTGTTAGATATGCCCAGATACACAGATAATGCAGGTAGAGTACCAGATGAAACATATAAGAAAACAAAATGTAATAACAACATATTGGTTTGACTTTAGGGCTCTACAATCCCAACATCTGAGAATGCGAGATCAATTTGGAAGTAGTTAGCAAAGGTGTGCCAACTCAACAAATCTCTCATGAGAGAACTATTAGAGCAAAAGGAAAGTTGAAAGATTTAGCCAGGTGATCAAAGAATAAGGAATGTGATTGAGGAAAAAATTGCCACAAATGTAGGGGCTGCAAAAGAAAATCCGGAAGTTCCTCAAAGATAACGATGTCGCCAAACATTTGCAATAAGAGGCTCCTTAAGAAGCATAGCTTCTGTAACGCAAAGGCAGTTACTCCATCATCAGCATTTCTGCAACAGAATAAATATAATTAAGCAACTAACATTATATTCGGAGGATAACGAAAATCATAACATGACATCACCACACCACTAAAGACCTCCCACATTGAAACCCCAGTCTTGCAATGCAAGCTCTTGACAGGTTCGAGATAGTCTAGGTAGAATTATTCAAGCCCATAATCTCAGTTCCTGAGCCTGGCTCAGCAGCCAGAATGACCATCTAAAGATTTCTCTACCATATGTTTGAGTTCCCAGAAACTAATATTCAATGCTCAGACTTCAGAACCATACACAGTAGAAGAAATGGATAAAACAAAAAACTTTTAGTGAAGAACCCTACAAACTACACACGGGCAGCCACGGTTTGGTTAAAATAACACGGCGACTCTTAACATTCGAAAAATCATACGACCCTTTACTTTGGAAAAGTTGTAACATGCAAAGATGAACCCCTTTTCTCTAAAAGAAGTTTGTAACTGTTATGTTAACAGCTAGCGTAAGCAAACTTACACTTAAAATAACAAAATCACCAGTCCATTGTATGAAAAAATTAATCAAGATATATATTCTAATTTAATTACTAATTGCACTTGATATTAGTTATATAATTTATGTTGCTGATTACAGTTTAAGCACTCAATTATATGATAATATATCCAACTACGGAAATAACAATACAATTAGGCAGTAATTGCCATCCATTGATAATAATTTTAGTATTTAACGTGTTAACCTACTATTTACTGTAATTACTTGCACAATTTGAAACTAGTTATGCAATATATCCATCAAAATGCCATTAACACATCCCCCATCACCTAGACTGCTAGACCCAACCATCACCAGCCAACTCACCACCGTCAGGCGTCAACATACATTTCTTCACATGCACACCTACAAAAGAACATAAACAACCACCACCAACCACATCCACCCACCTCAATACTAGAAAATGGTGAACCCACCACTACAGTCCACCGAGTCAATACTGGCCAACAGTAAACCCACCAAAGTTGCTGACTCACCACCCCTCTTTCTTTACCCACAGCCACAAATACCTAAACCGGCCCAAATTGCCCTGGCCCACAACAAAAACCATCAAAATTTTGCAGTACTCCACCACCTCCACCTCCATACCGACCTACCACTACAATACCTGAAACACGCCAAATCCACCACGGAAACCATTATTTCCACCTCCATTGAAATCCATCATCACACCAAAAACCCCCCACCACCACCCCAACTGCCCACAAAATCCCCACCGATCCTAAACCAAATTCAAATATGTCAGCAAATAATTCAATAAATTTCATTAATTAGAACTCAACTCAATTGATCATAACCTCTAGCTCAAAGAATAACTGGTTGCCTTGAATTTGTTTCAAATTCGAGAGAGAAAAATATGTGAGGTTACTGGATTGAAAAAGAGATAGAGGAAAGAAGAGACACAGAGAGTTATAGGGTCGCAGTAGCGAACTGATGATGGTTCTGGTGGGTGACCTTGATGGGGAGAGAGAGAGAGAGAGCATGTTCATGTGTGTCAAATAAGTGCATTTGTTTGTGTTCAATGGGGAAATAATCCACTTAACCGCTAACACTGATCATTTAAATGCAACATTGGATTTGGGGCTGCCTTGTCATTTTCCAAATGTCAGAGGCCATTGTGTTGTTTAACAAAACTCAAGCAACCCAAATAAACTCACTCTTTTAGTCATTATGTTTATACTTTTTGGTGGTCTCCAGTGGATTGGTTTTTCATTGTTATCAATGAGAAAAAAGTCAACAAGAAAGATGGGTTAAACAATAAAGATAACATGGTACCACACACCATGAGTTGAAGATTGACAAAATTGAAAAATGCAGTGCATAACAGTTGACTTAGAGTAACGTGAACCCAACATTGTCCCCATGGCCGCTCAAGAGGGCTCTGAAACAAAGAATGAAATGAAGTCAATCTCAACACCACTTGTGTACCCCCCAACATGTGGTGTTGCTCATTGGAAAAAAAACCAAGGCTTCTTTTACATAAAGTGTAATGAAAACATAAAACACGCAATCCTCCTAGTTCCCTAATTGTAGCAACAACTAACACAAAAATAGCACCACACAGTGGAGAAATAATCCAGACTACCATGTTTCTCAATTGATGAGTTTCTGTAATCAAACTAAAAGTGAGTGGGAGTATCTTTGTAATCGGTTCAGTTTGGTTCAAGCCTCATCCTACCTAACTAGATCATGTGAAAACATACTATACTTTAAAATGATTTTGGTGCACAAGTAGTTTATGTAACCATACATATATGTCACAATTCTACTGTTCAAACACACTGCATCTCAGTTCTTACCATTCACCAACTGCCATGCATTCCATTGTCCCTTCACTACTTCAACAACCATTTTTATGCGATCCATTAAAAAACAACTCTATTCTCTTTCTCATAAAACAACAGAAAATTTCCCTTAGCAAATCTTATTTCTCAGATCTGCAAGTTCCAAAATGTGTTTGAACATGATAAGTATCCACGGAGGAGATTGCCAATGACATTTGGAACATGGAAAGCCGTTGAGTGTTGGAAAACTTTTGAAACATTTTCTTACTTCTCCTGTTCCCATGACCTCGAGAACAAATAATTTGGAATAGGTTTAACACATCCCTCCCCACAAAACTATTTTACACCATAACTGTTTTTGGCCAAAATTGGACAAGAAGTGAACTAGAGCTTTTCACTGTTTAATCTTGGCAAACTAGGGCCAGCATTGGACTGGTCTGCAATTATACAGTAGAACCGGTTCTATGGCTTCCCAAGAACATCTAAGTTAATGTAAGAATCATGTTATCTTGAACTAAAAAGAATAAAGTGACCACAATTATACGAAATTAACTTGAAGTAGAAAAAAAAAAAAGGAAAGCAACCAAATAGAGAAAGTTAGAAGTTCTAATTACATGGAGTACATTCGTAGAAATGCTCCCTCATAAATTCTCAGACACAGCAGCAAGGGAATGGTTGGTGGCTTACTTATATTATCAGGACCGGCTAGAAAAGTCCTCAAGTTACAATTACATAGTGATTCTCACACTCTTTTTTCAACTTCTTGTTGATTCTCCAATTGCATCATTGTAAAAACATCTTGGTGGCACTAATGCTAGTAATTATGCGATCTATTTTGCCACAATGTACGGATATGGGGAAAATGTCCAAACATGATAAGATAAGGCACACCAATAAACAATGAGGCAAGAAAGTGAAATGCGTGCCACACAAGGAGAGAATCAATTTGTAGATTCGAAGAGCCTCCACTATGCTTGTAGATGCAATCATGCATATTTTACTGATATGAGATATGGTCATAAAGTACAATTCTCTTGATATACGGAGAGGAGATAACCTAGGGTGTACCCAAGGATACATGAAGTATGCTGGATTTCAGACAAAACAGCAAAAAGAAAACAGTCAAACCATTCCAACAAGTTGAAACAAAGGAAAACCAAGCAGGCCAGTGGAACCACACATGAAGCAGTTTCAATCTCTTAATCAGGTGCCCCCAAAATTAACAATCGAAAATCTCATACACTGACTCCAGAAGACTCGCTTAATTCAAAATAAATTTTAGCTATGTACCTGTTCTTCTACTCTGGGCAGAACAAATGAGTATTTGTCCAATAACTTCGGGCCTCTGATACATACAACATTAATTGTGCATAAAAACCTACCCCCCCCCCCAAAAAAAATAATAATAATAATAAAAAAAAAAACAAAAAAAGAAAGAAAGAAAGAAGGTACAAATTTAAATTGAAAGCATTTTCTCTTAGAATCCACTCAGGCAAAAACAGGATTCTTAACTCAACTGTCATGAAAGCACAAAAATCTAAGGGCATTCCCCACTTATAACACAAGATGATCCACCACCCAACCATGACTAATCACTTCACGTGTCCGAACCTACGAAAATATTTCACAACATTTGATGTCCAAGATCCCGCATCCCTCCCTGTCTCACAAGCCACCTAACTTTATATAAGCATATTTATTATGTAATATTATGTTTCCACAAATATAAGCCCTTGGCCGGCAATCACTACCTTTTTATGAAGGCATAAATGCTTTATATCTAATCTGAGATGTAGCGTGTAAATCTACTATACAACAGAAATCACAAACAAATTTTGTTTTCAAAGCTAGTGTAAATCTATATGTGCACCATCAATATGTAACATAAAGGAGATAATTTAAGAAAGAATTGGCTTAGGTAGTTTAGACATGTTTACAGAATGCCGGCCTATTACTGCTCGAGTGAGAGAGAGATTAAGGATCTTGAGAGTACATAATGGCAAAACACAATTCATGCAGCCCAAAATAATCGTAATAAGGTCCTGTTGAGATGTGGTTAAGTTCCTGCAATTATCAACTAGCACCCAAATTGCTAGTGGTCATCAGTTGGATACGACTAAAAAGTGCATACCAAATTCAAAAAACCAATGAGTGAACGACCCAAATTGTCCAACTGAAACAGATTCCACACGAATTACAGGAAATATTTAACAAGTTTCACATAACTTGAAATTTTGATATCAAATAAACAGTACCTGCTTTCTCGACCTCGTTCTCTGACTTCCTTCTCCCTGTCCCTTTCAATATTCCTGTCAGGACTCTTCTCTCTGTCCTGCTCATCCCCATGCCTTTCTGAGCGGCTTCTGCTGCGATATGAGTGCTCTTGCTCTCGCTCTGTATCCCTGTCCCTCTCTCTTCCACGTTCACGATCACGCTCTCTCCTGACCCGGTCACGATCCTTCTCTGTGTCTTTATCTATGTCTCTTCCTCTCTCCTTTCCGTTCCTCTCCTCCCTAACCCCCTCATGGTCCTTGTGTCTATGTTCCCGGCTACTCCTGTGTCTATGTTCCCGGCTACTCCTGTGTCCATCCCTATCGCTCCTCTCCCTATCTCTTGAAGACGAACGGTGCACCGATGGTCCCCTCTCTTTATCACGATCACGAGATTCGTCTCCCGATTTTGTGCGCTTTAACCGGTGATTGGCATCATTACCAATCATATCACTTCTATGCCTAGAACGCCGCCTCCGGTCCTTATCTTCGGATTTAAGAACAGTTTCACCGCCATTCACTGCTTCTTTTGATTCTCGATGTTCCGGATTTTCCACCGTCTTTTCTAAATATTCATACTCATCAAAATCCATTTTAACAATCTTGAACAAACAAGAATCCTCGTAGCATCCACGACCTGAAAGAACAAAAGATAGAAGTATATCAAACGCAACACCTGATGTTATTACGCAGAGATAAGAAATCATGAAAAAAGCTCAGCGAAAGATAATTTCGTTTGCTTGTACTTCAATACACTACCTTGCATGAGCGATTAAATATCGTTTCTATCACCATATTAATAATACAAAACCCTAAAACATGGAAACCACAATCAATGAGGAAGTTCGTGTTTATTTTGTAAGAGTTTTGTGAGATTTACCTCCAAGACAAGACGACTCTGAATCTGACACTTCGAAAGAGTATGAGCTCCAATTTGTGTGTGTCCATGTAGCCGTTGAATTTAAGGGTTTTTTTGGGACAAGACGTGGATGACTCGGTGGGTATGGGCCAAGCCCACTCAAACTGGGTTGCCATTCAATTGCTTGTTGAAACGTATTCTGCAACTGCGTTGTCTTGGTTAGAGCGGGCCTAACAAATACTTGAGGCACAAGTAAAGATTTAAGATGGGATTTTTGTACGTTCAATTTGATAAAATAATTCATGTTTCATTAACTTCTAATTTTTTTATATAGTTTAAATTTCAATAATTGTTCTTGTTATACTTTTTTTTTTTTTACAAGATATTCAAATTTGTATCAATTATTTTTTTGAGTTTGAATACTGGTCATAAGAAAGTGCTCGTATAATTTCTTCTAACAAAATCATTTGGGCTGACTTATGGGCTCAGAACTGAGATGAACCTGGCCTGTAGAGTAATATTTTTTGGGCTGGTCTACTTTCCCTTGCATAGGGCTTCATTCATGTTGGAAAAGTAGCCACAAGACTATACTTGGAACATTACAGGTCAAATAGTATAAAACTTGATTTGTTGGTCTAATTTTTTATAATAATTATTAAATTGATAGGGAATCTCAACAAATACTAAGACTTACTATTAATTCAATAGTTATGATTAATTAGATCGACAAATTAGATCCAAGTAACATTGTTCTTAAAGGTCAAGCAGCCATGGTATCCCCTGGGTTTTAAAAAATTACATTTTGGCCTGTTTATATTCTATTGTAGTATTTCACAATTTATTAAAGTGGCCCCCTAAATTAATACTGAACTGATCATATACCTTTTATATTTCTTGTAGTCTTATTACATGTCACTTGAATTTAGATCCTTTTAATTATATTTTATTTTTCATATTTATTTATTGATATATTATCAGTCATAAGATCAAATAGGACTTATTATTTATAAAGCAGTCATTCATCCATCTAAGTGATATCTATCAAAATTGAGGAAAAGTTTTTTGGATGAGGGTAAGTAGACTGGATCTTGTATGATTATGGCTCCATTAATATTTGCAATTTAGAAGAATTAGGCTCATGGCCTAAGGCCTACCTCTTAAGAATAGGATGGATGATCGAACCGAACTATTCGGGTTCAACTCGGTTTGTTTAAATAATCTGAGTTTAAATAATTTTTTTAACTCGTTTAAAAAAATAAGTTAAATTTGAATAATTTTAAACTTGTTTTCTAAAAGTGCATAAAAAACTCGACTTGAGCTCACAAAGCTCGATTTGTTTATATGTAAAATAATCGAATTACATAGGCTTAGCGCGGTTCAAGCTCAGCTCGTTTTCTAAGTTTGTCTAAACGAATCAAACTTAAACTATTTCTTAAACTTATTTAGAAAAAAGAGTTCAAGAAGCTCAATTCAATTATAAGCGACACCCAGATAAAAACCAAATATAACATCAAGAAATCAGAGTGTTTGTTAGATCCGAAAAAAAAAAAGTAATAACAAGGTAGAATTTTCTAAATTAGGGCTACATGTCTCATTCATATTCTTCATTCATGTGACAATTGGAAAAGAAAAAAAAAACTAGATTACAACTAGGATTAGTGACTTTAATTCATCTTAGATGTCAACACACATCATGTTCATAGTGATGGGTTAAGCCCAAATAGTCCAATTTATGTGTTAAAGTCCAAGCCCAGTTGAAGAGCCCAACCTCATTTTGATTCCACCAAGCCTAAGACAGTTCGAGACCGGTTAGACTTCTTACTTAGCACGTCATCAAGAGGAGAGCACGGGAAGCTTATCTGCACCACCAAAGGAAANTCGAGCTCACAAAACTCGATTTGTTTATATGTAAAATAATCGAATTACATAGATTCAGCGCGGTTCAAGCTCAGCTCGTTTTCTAAGCTTGTCTAAACGAATCGAACTTAAACTATTTCTTAAACTTATTTAGAAAAAAGAGTTCAAGAAGCTCAATTCAATTATAAGCGACACCCAGATAAAAACCAAATATAACATCAAGAAATCAGAGTGTTTGTTAGATCCGAAAAAAAAAAAGTAATAACAAGGTAGAATTTTCTAAATTAGGGCTACATGTCTCATTCATATTCTTCATTCATGTGACAATTGGAAAAGAAAAAAAAAACTAGATTACAACTAGGATTAGTGACTTTAATTCATCTTAGATGTCAACACACATCATGTTCATAGTGATGGGTTAAGCCCAAATAGTCCAATTTATGTGTTAAAGTCCAAGCCCAGTTGAAGAGCCCAACCTCATTTTGATTCCACCAAGCCTAAGACAGTTCGAGACCGGTTAGACTTCTTACTTAGCACGTCATCAAGAGGAGAGCACGGGAAGCTTATCTGCACCACCAAAGGAAACGGTCCAAATCCACAAAGTCCAAGACAGTCCAAGGCCGGTTAGACTTCTTGCTTAGCACGTCACCAAGAGAAGAGCACGAGAAGCTTATCTGCACCACCGAAGAAAACGGTCCTATCTTTGACCACGTTTCATGAAGAGCTCCCCAACCTCCTCCTTCCGTTGAGGATAAGTCGTGATCTCCACCAAGAATAATCTTTTAGCTGCGATAAAGAAGCCTTGAGAATATGTCATGATCTCCAGCAGGATGATCTCTTAGCTGCTATAAAATAGCTCCAATCTGGTAGAAGAAGGGGATCACGCCCCACTAAAAACTTACAGAGGACGATCCGACTACCGGAGATTACTATTTTCTTTGATTCTCCGTTCTCTCTCTCAAAGCTTGTATCTCCATTTTTCATACCTTTGAATCAATAAAATACCCGGCAACTGAAGCCATTGAAGAGTGGACGTAGGTCGAATTGACCGAATCACTATAAATTGTGTCTTCTTCAATTTTTTCATTGATTTCATTGCATTTATTATCTACACTTGACAGGTGGTGTGCAAAACCATTTTTGTGCATCATCACATAGTGTGTCGTTCCTGACTTTACGATGGAGAAATGATGGTGATGTTCGGCTGTTCACATTATTCTCTAAACCCAATTCTATAGGTTCTCACTCGCATCCTTAACTTGCTCTGTTTCAAGAAGACGTCATTGCTTTGAAGCTTCCTAAGCATTATTCACCAGATAATTTCACAAAGGAAAAAGAAGACAGAGATAAGTTTGTTTCTAGCTACTTCATTTCTTGACTGTGCTTATTTTATCAATAAAATAAAAGGTCACTAGTTTCAGACTCGTGCGATCCAGGAGATTTACACATTTTCACTCGTCCTAACATTTTTCATATCACTTGTTTCTTCATCTCGTGTAAGGAGAAGAGGAAAAAATAATTCAAAAAATTAGCAAAAATGCGTGGGAAGTTGGTGAGAGTATTGAAGNCGACACACATCATGTTCATAGTGATGGGTTAAGCCCAAATAGTCCAATTTATGTGTTAAAGTCCAAGCCCAGTTGAGGAGTCCAACCTCATTTTGATTCCACCAAGCCCAAGACAGTCCGAGACTGGTTAGACTTCTTGCTTAGCACGTCATCAAGAGGAGAGCACGGGAAGCTTATCTGCACCACCAAAGAAAACGGTCCAAATCCACCAAGTCCAAGACAGTCCAAGGCCGGTTAGACTTCTTGCTTAGCACGTCACCAAGAGGAGAGCACGGGAAGCTTATCTGTACCACCGAAGGAAACGGTCCAATCTTTGACCACGTTTCATGAAGAGCTCCCCAACCTCCTCCTTCCGTTGAGGATAAGTCGTGATCTCCACCAAGAATAATCTTTTAGCTGCGATAAAGAAGCCTTGAGGATATGTCATGATCTCCACAAGAATGATCTCTTAGCTGCTATAAAATAGCTCCAATCTGGTAGAAAAAAAAAAAGATCATGCTCCATCAGAGACTTACAGAAGACGAACCGACTACCGGAGATTACTATTTTCTTTGATTCTCCATTCTCTCTCTCAAAGCTTGTATCTCCATTCTCCATACCTTTGAATCAATAAAATACCCGGCAACTGAAGCCATTGAAGAGTGGACGTAGGTCGAATTGACCGAACCACTATAGATTGTGTCTTCTTTAATTTTTTCATTGATTTCATTGCATTTATTATCTACACTTGACAGGTGATGTGCAAAACCATTTTTGTGCATCATCACATAGTGTGTCATTACTGACTTTACGATGGAGAAATGATGGTGATGTTCGGCTGTTCACATTATTCTCTAANAAAAACTTACAGAGGACGATCCGACTACCGGAGATTACTATTTTCTTTGATTCTCCGTTCTCTCTCTCAAAGCTTGTATCTCCATTCTCCATACNTCTCCCCTCTAAATTGTTTCCTATATCGTCTTCCTTACGTGCGTGCGTGCGTGCGATGCACGGGATTCCATCATTCCTTCCTCTTTAGTTTTTTCTTCCTCCCCTATTATATTGAGAAAGTTTAATAAGTTATGGAAAGATCGATATAGAGATTAAATTTTTTTTTTTGAAAAAATTCAAATGAATATGGTAGTTAATTAGTGAGAGAATGAAAGAGTAGTTATAGGAGCCAAATGTTGAATGGTAATTGAAGAAAATCTTAAGCTTTTGAATTAAAAAACTCAAAATTCTAAGAATATAGAAAATAAGGAGGAAAAGCTTTAAAAACTCTCTTCCCTCTAAATTGTTTGTTTTATATATATAGATATAATACATATATGCAAACACTAGAAACGCCATCATATTAACTCCAGGAAAATAATAAAATTATTTGAATTTTAGCTTATTTTTATGCACGAGATCACAAACAAAAAATAAATTATAAAAGAAAACTACAAAACAAACGATNCTAAGGTCGGTTAGACTTCTTGCTTAGCACATCACCAAGAGGAGAGCACGAGAAGCTTATCTGCACCACCGAAGGAAACGGTCCTATCTTTGACCACGTTTCATGAAGAGCTCCCCAACCTCTTTCTTCCGTTGAGGATAAGTCGTGATCTCCACCAAGAATAATCTTTTAGCTGCGATAAAGAAGCCTTGAGGATATGTCATGATCTCCAGGAGGATGATCTCTTAGCTGCTATAAAATAGCTCCAATCTGGTAGAAGAGGGAGATCACGCCCCACTAGAGACTTACAGAGGACGAACCGACTACCGGAGATTACTATTTTCTTTGATTCTCCGTTCTCTCTCTCAAAGCTTGTATCTCCATTTTTCATACCTTTGAATCAATAAAATACCCGGCAACTGAAGCCATTGAAGAGTGGACGTAGGTCGAATTGACCGAATCACTATAAATTGTGTCTTCTTCAATTTTTTCATTGATTTCATTGCATTTATTATCTACACTTGACAGGTGGTGTGCAAAACCATTTTTGTGCATCATCACATAGTGTGTCGTTCCTGACTTTACGATGGAGAAATGATGGTGATGTTCGGCTGTTCACATTATTCTCTAAACCCAATTCTATAGGTTCTCACTCGCATCCTTAACTTGCTCTGTTTCAAGAAGACGTCATTGCTTTGAAGCTTCCTAAGCATTATTCACCAGATAATTTCACAAAGGAAAAAGAAGACAGAGATAAGTTTGTTTCTAGCTACTTCATTTCTTGACTGTGCTTATTTTATCAATAAAATAAAAGGTCACTAGTTTCAGACTCGTGCGATCCACGAGATTTACACATTTTCACTCGTCCTAACATTTTTCATATCACTTGTTTCTTCATCTCGTGTAAGGAGAAGAGGAAAAATAATTCAAAAAATTAGCAAAAATGCGTGGGAAGTTGGTGAGAGTATTGAAGGAGTGGTTACATATGTGTGAGGGCATGATTGGATGGAAGATACTCTCAATTAAAAAAATATAACTTGTATGAATGAAGAAGGTTTGTGAAGCTCTTTCCCCTCTAAATTGTTTCCTATATCGTCTTCCTTACGTGCGTGCGATGCACGGGATTCACGGGATTCCATCATTCCTTCCTCTTTAGTTTTTTCTTCCTCTCCTACCATATTGAGAAAGTTTAAAAAGTTATGGAAAGATCGATATAGGAGATTAAATTTTTTTTTTTGAAAAAATTCAAATGAATATGGTAGTTAATTAGTGANACTTTCAATCATTGTTCTTGTTATACTTTTTTTTTTTTTTTACAAGATATTCAAATTTGTATCAATTATTTTTTCGAGTTTGAATACTGGTCATAAGAAAGTGTTAGTATAATTTCTTCTAACAAAATCATTTGGGCTAACTTATGGGCTCAGAACTGAGATGAGCCTGGCATGTAGCGTAATATTTTTTGGGCTGGTCTACTTTCCCTTGCATAGGGCTTCATTCATGTTGGAAAAGTAGCCACAAGACTATACTTGGAACATTACAGGTCAAATAGTATAAAACTTGATTTGTTGGTCTAATTTTTTATAATAATTATTAAATTGATAGCGAATCTCAACAAATACTAAGACTTACTATTAATTCAATAGTTATGATTAATTAGATCGACAAATTAGATCCAAGTAACATTGTTCTTAAAGGTCAAGCAGCCATGGTATCCCCTGGGTTTTAAAAAATTACATTTTGGCCTGTTTATATTCTATTGTAGTATTTCACAATTTATTAAAGTGGCCCCCTAAATTAATACTGAACTGATCATATACCTTTTATATTTCTTGTAGTCTTATTACATGTCACTTGAATTTAGATCCTTTTAATTATATTTTATTTTTCATATTTATTTATTGATATATTATCAGTCATAAGATCAAATAGGACTTATTATTTATAAAGCAGTCATTCATCCATCTAAGTGATATCTATCAAAATTGAGGAAAAGTTTTTTNGCTCATAACAAGTCATTCTTTCTAGAAAAGGAGAAGCAATGATCTTCAAAGTCAAGGGTCAACATGATGAAAACTTAACCTAAAGGCCAAAGACTAAATAGCAGATAGTTACTCCTTATATCTATTGTATGTAAAACTATGACTCATGTCTGCATGTATAGGTGATATTAATATATCCTCATCACAATTGATACCGAGGGAGGCTTTAACAGTTTTTTTTTTCCCTTTGAAATATAAACATTCTTTGGGAAAGATTACAATGCCTTGTGCTAATCTTTGAAATTGCCTTTGTTAATTAATATATATTCTTTGTCTTGACGTTTTCCTTCTACAACTCATTTGAAATGGTAGCTCTCTCTCTCTCTCTCTCTCTCTCTCTCTCTCAACTACACAAATCTATAGTCTTTCTTATTATTACTATAGGTCTTNGTCTTGACGTTTTCCTTCTACAACTCATTTGAAATGGTAGCTCTCTCTCTCTCTCTCTCTCAACTACACAAATCTATAGTCTTTCTTATTATTACTATAGGTCTTACATATCAATTGAGTTTGATTCCTCCGGTGCGTTATAAACATGTATACTATTGCTTATAATGAGATGAAAATCTACTGCTCAATGCCTATAAATCTAGGCGAGATTGTTCACTTGCGTTTGGCCGACATGCTCTACTCTTCTTTTGTGTTGTCTCGGTGACCCGCAAAGTATGCATTTATACACTTGGGTCAAATGATTTTTAAGTTATGTCATTTTGGTCTTTAAAGTTTTCAATTTGCTTTTAATAAATAATTTAATCACTAATTAATATTGGTCCAGTAGTTATTCAAATCGGACAAGTAGCAGTCATAATCACAAGCCACATAATCGTTTTCCATTAATTAATTATGTAGACACAGTGTAACAACTAGATCGTTTGAAAACAAAACTAAAACTTAAAAAACGAAAATGATATACTTAAAAGTTGAAAGACCAAAAGTGAGATCAAGGGCAATTTACATGAAAGAAATGAACCGTAACCTAAGGTAAACTTTTAGATTTTTTATTTTACATGAGTAGACGCTGAATCATGGTCAAACACTCTACCTAAACACCTCTCCGCGGGGGGGGGGGGGGGGGGGGGG
>CAUOFW020001647.1:11016-33933 GCA_963454935.2 Ilex paraguariensis | reverse complement strand
CTTCTTAGTGTTTCACAGCAAAAGTATATTGCAACAGCAGTGTGAAGTTAATCACAACTGGTTACATAACCATTTACAAAGCTTGCAAAATTGATAGCCAGCTTGTAAATTAGCTCCTCATGTATTCTTTGTAAATGATAGCATACAGGTACATTTTGGCCATGAAAAACGATGATGGTGATGGTAATTAAGAGAGCAATGACTTGTCAATTTCTGAGTGGACCATCCTTGCATTTACAATACATAATTGCCCATCATTTTCAAATCAGATCATATAGATAGGCTCAACCTACTAATGCTTCTTATTAAACAATTTTTCGATCCTTTAAAATTCACTTAACCTTGCCAATATGGCAACAACCATCATACCATACATCGTCCATTCAACTTCCAATTCAATAAACTTTTCCATAATCATGATATAATAATATTGTTACATGCATCATTGCATACATCATCATTTCAACATATGCTTAAGTGAATTAATTTCGACTTTAACAAGGGATTGCCTGACTCTCAAACTATCTTTATCATCTTCGAGGTCCATAGATTCCAAGTCAATGGTCAAAGGTGTAAATGGATAGAACAAAATACGAATCCTAGAGACCCCAATAGCAAATAAGTACTTATATATATGTTTCTTTGAATCGTTTGTTTGACATGACTTATAAACAAAATGTCCAAAACCTATGAGAATTAATCCTTCCGGAGTAAGCTTCAACTGGTCTAATGAATGGTATATATGAACTTTTCCCTTCAAATCTCCGTCAAATTTTTTTTTTTGGTTTTTTTCGTTTGAACTAGTCAACTTTTCCCACAGCTTTCCTAGTTGCAAGAATTAATGTTATGGCTGTTAGCTTGTCAACGATGACGAAAATAAATCAACAGTCCAAACAAAAGTGGAATACCCTTTTTGATAAAAGAAATATTATTTAGTTAGGTAAAGGGGCCTCTCTCTCTCTCTCTCTCTCTCTCTCTCTCTCTCTCTCTACCTTTATCCCCCATACATATCCCAAAAACAATTGTTAAGTGGTTTATTTGTCATTGCTTCCATCCATCTCTATCACAAAAAGTAAAAAAAATACGAATTGAATGTTACAATGCAACGAGAACAAATGCATATAGAGAAAGGGCTTTTGTCATTAGTTGATTATAAATGATTGGATATTGGAAATTTTATCTTTTTGGAAGGAAGAACCTTCTCCAGCAGTAGAAGTGGTTGGGTGGGGTAGAGGTGGCGATGAGTGGTATTGTGATCATGGAGGTGAAGGTGGAGGTGGTGCTGTGGTGGTGGAGGAGGAGGAGGAGGAGGAAGAAGGAGTTTATGGATATATATAGGTTTCTTTGGTTCCTCTCGGGATAATTTCCACTTTTATTATAACTAAATTTAAAATTTGATTTGTTTTGTTCCAATGAGAAAAAATTGATTTATTCTGTTTTAATTAATGTAAGGGATAGCTGAGCTATTTAGTTATTATTTTTACACTCATGTAAAAATTTTTAATGAGTCTGCATGTAATAGTTTTTCAATAGTAAGGGGCATTGAGTTATCATAATAGTGTTGTTGCATCATTTGTTCGTTATTTTTGGTCCAATTTTTTGGTCAGTCTAACAATGAATATTCTCCCTTACTAGCAACTGTTCTACGCGTTCAATGACGTTCTACTATTTTTCCATAATCCATGAAAACAATGTGTCAAACACCAAATCCTGGCAGCTATCCTCCAAAATGGGGGTTATGTTTTACTTGGCTTCCTGGTGGTCATAACTTCTAGTAGCTAGGCTTAAATTAGATTAGTTCTCTTTTAGCTTATCTTTTTGCTAGGTTGATGCTTAGAAGACAAGTCGATGAATGAAGACATACAAAATACACCATTAGACCCTCTTCATTTCAATATGAACACCAGACCAGAGTGAGACATATGTGCCGGAAAAGATGAGAAAATAAATTATCAGATATTCTGTTTTTATATTGATTATCCACCGATGAGTATGAGTGACACAAAACAATAACGTGATACACATTTTAGCCATTGAAATTTGGCATATACATGAAAGGGTGAAAAGACATACCACATTTATACGTTACAATTATTTCATCCTCTCAAGTACTGCAATAGGTATTTTTGTCTTTGACAGGCTACTCTTATACGCATTCTTCCCTGCCATAGCAACTTTATCCACACAAACCCCACATCAATTCAACTTTCTACTAGGTTTTAATATAATTAGATCTCTCTTGAATTCAACTTTCNGCAACTTTATCCGCACAAACCCCACATGAATTCAACTTTCTACTAGGTTTTAATATAATTAGATCTCTCTTGAATTCAACTTTCTAGTATGATTGATGCTTAAAAGACAAGTCGATAAGGCACATATATGCACCTTAAGACCTCTACTGCATCTCAATAAATCCATTTTGTTGTTTCTTTTTTTTTCACATGAAAATCTTGAGTCAAATATATATGCTAGAAAGATAAATAAGAATACAAAAGTCAAATATTCTGATATTAATATCTTAACGTATGTGAATATATACTCCATGCATTCCAAATGAATAAACACAATTAATACTATAATATTATTACCCTAGAAAAGCTTTTGGTTTCTTTTAGTTATAAGATAGTCAAAACCAGAGAATAAGTTTATGGTAACCCAAAAAAATAATTTAAAATGATAATAGGGATAAATTATAAATCCAGACATTTTGAATTCGAATTTTAATAAGTTTTTAAAACTAGATTATGATGAATTTATCTCTCATAAATATTATACTTTCCAGTGCACGACATGTTTTTCGTCAAATCAAAAAATAAATTAATCGAAATATGTACTGAACATTTTTTTATCATAAAAAAATAAATAAATATATAAAGGACGAAGTGTCCCACACCACCTTGACAGCTATCTCCCAAATTTCCAATGCATTAATTAAATTTGTATTTTTTTGTGTGCCCCACTGGCAATGATTGGGTCCCATTGCCCCGGAATTGAAAAATTTCTTTCATTGTTGTAAAATTATTTGTTAGGAATATTCCAAAACTTTATAAGCATGTCCTTCTAATTTATTACTAAATCTTAGCTTTGTCACCGCCCAATTGTAGGGAAAAAAAAAACAGTGTCTACAATATCAAAAAGGATGGCTTGGTGTTGACAGGTTGGGTTTTAGTCTAAAATTTTGGTAAATTTTTTTTCCTTTTTTAGCAAAATTAGGAAATTCTATNGAATTCAACTTTCTAGTATGATTGATGCTTAAAAGACAAGTCGATAAGGCACATATATGCACCTTAAGACCTCTACTGCATCTCAATAAATCCATTTTGTTGTTTCTTTTTTTTTCACATGAAAATCTTGAGTCAAATATATATGCTAGAAAGATAAATAAGAATACAAAAGTCAAATATTCTGATATTAATATCTTAACGTATGTGAATATATACTCCATGCATTCCAAATGAATAAACACAATTAATACTATAATATTATTACCCTAGAAAAGCTTTTGGTTTCTTTTAGTTATAAGATAGTCAAAACCAGAGAATAAGTTTATGGTAACCCAAAAAAATAATTTAAAATGATAATAGGGATAAATTATAAATCCAGACATTTTGAATTCGAATTTTAATAAATTTTTAAAACTAGATTATGATGGATTTATCTCTCATAAATATTATAGTTTCGAGCGGACGACATGTTTTTCGTCAAATCAAAAAATAAATTAATCAAAATATGTACAAATTAACCTGAACATTTTTTTATCATAAAAAAATAAAAAAATAAATATATAAAGGACGAAGTGTCCCACACCACCTTGACAGCTATCTCCCAAATTTCCAATGCATTAATTAAATTTGTATTTTTTTGTGTGCCCCACTGGCAATGATTGGGTCCCATTGCCCCGGAATTGAAAAATTTCTTTCATTGTTGTAAAATTATTTGTTAGGAATATTCCAAAACTTTATAAGCATGTCCTTCTAATTTATTACTAAATCTTAGCTTTGTCACCGCCCAATTGTAGGGAAAAAAAAAACAGTGTCTACAATATCAAAAACGGATGGCTTGGTGTTGACAGGTTGGGTTTTAGTCTAAAATTTTGGTAAATTTTTTTTCCTTTTTTAGCAAAATTAGGAAATTCTATGTCAATGATACGAACGTATGTGAGTGTTACATGAGTTCATTTAATAATTCTTAGTAATCAATGTTAATTAAGAATAAGATTGAAATATCAAAAAACACATCCCATTTAGTTAGTATAGAGCTTGAAATGCTTAGATAATATTTCTTTCTTGTCCATTAGCTTCAATCCAAACTGTTTACTTTATTATCTTTTAATGACATTAAGAGTCTAACTAGCATCGTAATGCCAATCTTACAAGATACAAATTTAAAATTTTGTTAGTTCATTTTTTTTTGTACAAATCCATTAGTTCATTGACTCTTCTCCGTTTTTATATTTTTACTGTCTCTCTCTCTCTCTCTCTCTCTCTCTCTCTCCTGGAAGGAGGGTGTGTGGAGCCCGAGATGGTCCTTTGCTTTGCTGGCTTCAAGCTCTCCATTGTTGGTTTTTAATGGGCTTTGTCTGCTGCGCGATACCAGAATTTCAGCTGGCGCGATCAAACACAGCTCTCTCTCTCTCTTATTGATATCTCCTTCTAACTTCTCTCGCTTTCTGTGTGTCTTCTCTTCCTTCACCTCATCTTCTTGCTCAAAGAAGAGAGAGAAAACAAATATACTCAAAACCCATTACAATTCTTGTTTCATTTGATTGATTCACAGATCTAACTCTTCCACTTTCAGATCTTCTTCTCTTTGCAACTTAAAGGTAAGATTTTATTATACTTGGTACTATCCGCTTATACTTCTGTATGAGTATGTCGTTTTATTGGAAAAGCTGTTGAATTATTGTGATTGGACAGTTAAGGGGATTTTAAGAAGTAGGGTTTTTCGTTTTCTTTTCATGGAGGAGAGTTGGATCTTCTGGATTTGAACTGGCCGACGAAACAGTTGTCTGAGGAAAAAATGAATTTTACCACTCTTTCTCGAAGTCCTTCCTTTCCGTTTCCGTTTCCGTTTCCGTGTTGGTGTTGAATTTTCCATTCTAAACGGCTGTTGTGGTCATAGTTTTCGGTGATAAGAATAAAGAGAGATGGATTTCAAATATGAACTCCTTTGTTTTCTAGTTTTCCGGCTATTCTTTGCTGAATTGAACGGAAAGGTGGCTTTTTGAATTGTTAGGTTTTGATTGTTACAAGTTCTAATTTTGTGTGTTTATGTTTTCTGATCGTGTTGTTGTAGACTTGTAGTGCATAACTTATTCGTCTTGCGGAGAGGGAACTATTAACCGTTGAGGTTTATTTTAATCAGTTATCTTTAGTCCCCATTAGATGTGGCCAATTTCGAGGGTGGTTTGGATGAGATGAGGTATGTTATCTGGGTTGATGAAGTTTTTGAGGGCCTGTTTTTGGCCAAGGGGGGATGGGCATGTTCATACTGGTTCTGATGCCAGTGGTCGACAGGATGGGCTTCTATGGTACAAGGATACAGGGCAACATTTTAATGGAGAGTTCTCGATGGCTGTGGTACAAGCAAATTTTTTACTTGAGGATCAGAGCCAAATCGAATCTGGTTGTTTGAGCTTGCATGATTCTGGGCCGTTTGGTACCTTTGTAGGGGTTTATGATGGACATGGTGGCCCTGAGACATCGCAGTACATCAATGATCAACTCTTTCAACATCTCAAGAGTATGTTGCTTGAACTATACTGGAATTTAGAACTTCTATTCTCTTTTAAGTAATTCAAATGTTTATTTGTAGTCAAATAATATATCAGCACACATTGGGCGATCATAGAGAAACTTATAAGAAGTTGAATCTTATCTTCTTCTTTTTTTAAATTTTATTGCCAATGTGAAATGTTCTCGTGTAGAACCAAACAATTTCAGTTCAGATCACGTTTCTAGTTACTAGGTCAATGACTGTGAAGTTAAAGGAATATCATTTATTGCAACCCATGTTTTGTGGGATTAATTTTTTTTTTGAAACTGGGATTTTGGGGGCTAGAGTTTAATGACACTTTCTTAATTGTGCAGGGTTTACTTCAGAGCAACAATCCATGTCAGTTGAGGTAATACGGAAGGCATTCCAAGCAACAGAAGAGGGGTTTATCTCTCTTGTTACCAAGCAATGGCCAATGAAACCGCAGATTGCAGCAGTTGGATCATGCTGTCTGGTTGGGATCATCTGCAATGGCGCTCTTTATATTGCCAACCTTGGTGACTCCCGTGCTGTTCTGGGGAGACTGGTCAAGGCAACAGGAGGGGTTCTGTCCATTCAGCTCTCGGATGAGCACAATGCCAGTATAGAGTCTGTGAGACAAGAATTGCATTCTTTGCACCCGGATGACTCGCAAATAGTAGTGTTAAGGCATAACGTGTGGCGTGTAAAGGGCATAATACAGGTACATTTTTCTTTGCGCTATTAATGGTTTTATATTATTCTGCCTCCGGTTTTTTTTTCCCGCCAGGTTAACCTCCCTCAATTAAGTGTTACTTATCTATGTTAATGCTTCCTATTTCTCTACCATTTCAATTAGTGTTTGCAATTAGATATCCATTGAGTCCAAATGCTGTGAAGCACTGGTTTGTTTCTCAACATTATTGGATTGAGATGATGCGATATGGATTTCCTTTTTTGAAAAAATAAATGTCTAAGAATCTTCTCTTTGCTTTTCATTGTCTGATAATTATGGAGTAATAAAATGGGAGGACATTAAATGCTGAAATGCCTATCATGGCTTCACAAAAACTCTATTATTAGGCAATATTTTAGTGATCTTTGACTCCATCTCGCATTGATCCAATAATGTGAGCTGTTTGATGAGAAGCATGTGTTCTTGGGATTTAAGTTTACACAAATTTTACTCACTGGGGAAGTGAAAAGTAAAGAAGAATAGAGAAGAAGAGAAGAAGAAAAAAGCACCTCAACTGCTTTTTTTTGTTTTTTATGGAAAAACCAATTCTTCTCCTCTGCTAGATTTGCTTATTCTATATGCTTAAGTTCTCTGGTTTAAGAATGGTTGCAGCTTTTTTTGTTATTTTGACTTTAAAGGTAAAGGTTCTGATGTTGATTTTTGGCAGCTGATACACGAGAAAGCTATTTGACAAGTAGTAGTCTGATAAACGTGAGTGCTAGGAAAGAGCAACAAAAAACTTGAAGTCCAACCAATGTATTGTGCCAAGTGCTTGTGCAAAATGAGTGTGAAAGCAGTGACGAAATATATACACAGCCACTTGAGTAGTTTAAGCCTGGTCTAGATGTTTTAGATTGGTACATTTCTCTGGGATATCAGTTGGGATAATGCTTTGTTGTCTATTGAGCTAAGTTGAGTATATTTGTTTGAGATATTACAACCCTTAAAAAATGATATTTGTCAAACTTATCTGGAGTGTCTGAGGTCTCTGGACAACCTTAATTAAGCTCTTTCTTTATTATCTCTCTTTTTTTGGGAACTAGGTGTCGGTGGGTGTGGCTTGTTTCTTCTATAGATTGCTTTCCTGCACACAGTGGCCGGGTGGGGAATTTCAGCTATAGTAAAAGTTTTTATTGGGAAATATATCTCGGGAGTCAGTACGATTGCTGACCTGATTGGGTGCAGTGTATTGGTCATGGGTTGAAAGCATGGAGGCACTGCAAAATTATTTTCTTGATGTACATATTTGGGTGCTGTAATGCAAAATATTCACCTATAAACTACTTTTCTAGCCCTGTTGGCGTCATCCATGTTGCATCACCACAACTCTGACAAACTACCGTCGTATATGAAGTTTCTTGTCTGCCTTTATTACTTGAAAATGCACAAGTGCATTTTTCCGAAGTTCTACCTTTTATGATGCATATCTTAAGCTTTTTGATTATTGGTATTCTCAGATTGTCAGAATATTTTGTGTTGCAGATTTCAAGATCCATTGGTGATTTGTATCTGAAGAAGGCAGAATTCAACAGGGAGCCATTATTTGCTAAATTTCGCCTTCGTGAACCTTTGAGAAGACCAATACTGAGCTCAGACCCATCAATTTCAGTGCATCAATTGGAGCCACATGATCAGTTCGTTATATTTGCATCAGATGGTCTCTGGGAGCACCTAAGCAACCAAGAAGCAGTTGATATAGTTCAAAATCATCCCCGCAGTGTAAGCATTCTATACTTTATTTTAAATATATGCGCACCTTAGTTGATTTGTTGTTGTTGCTTTTTGCTATACTTAGCATCATCATCCATTAGAATTGTTTACTCTGGCCTACTGGTAGCTTTTATTCATTCCTCTATTTGATGATAGGATTTTGTCTCTATTGCAGGGAAGTGCTAGGAGATTGGTAAAAGTTGCACTGCAAGAAGCAGCGAAGAAGAGAGAGATGAGGTACTCAGACTTGAAAAAGATTGACCGCGGAGTTCGTAGGCATTTCCACGATGACATCACAGTGATTGTATTGTTCCTTGACTCAAACCTCTTGTGCAGGGCAAGCTCAGTGAAGAGTCACAACCTATCTGTGAAAGGGGGTGGAGTCAAGCTTCCTCCTAAATCTCTTGGATCTTGACGAAGCAGTCCCCTAATGTTGTTGTCTGTTGTACTATTCTGCTGTGAATACTACCAGGTAGCTTCTGAAGAGAGATAAAGAAGAGCAGGCCATCAATTCTTTAATGTACGCTGTCAGTAACTGTTTACTGAGAACTAATTCTTGGGTTTAGTTTCTGTCCCAAGAAAAAGAGAACTGGAAAGGCCAGTCGACAGATCATCATAGTTATATCCTTAGGAATTTTATTCAACTTTATTGTTTTTTTCTCCTGTTATGCCTTGTCTCTGTTTTTGGCTTTTATCAATTGTATGACTCGACGCTGTAAATTTCTGTATTGATCGATGAATTTCTTTGAGTTACATCTGACTTGTCACTAACATGGAACACAATNGCTGTAAATTTCTGTATTGATCGATGAATTTCTTTGAGTTACATCTGACTTGTCACTAACATGGAACACAATGTCACCTTGGTGGAGCTGTGGGATACCACTTACAGCTGATGAAAGTAGGCAAGAAAGTAAATCTCAGCTGTCCGAGAAAATCAAAATACTGGTGGTGGTTGTGTAAAGCCCGGTTAAAAAAAAAAATAGTATTATTATTATTAAAAATCTAAATTTAAGGGGTAAAATAATAATTAATGATTAAATTATGGGTCAAAAATATAAATTTTTTAAAAAATAAAGTTATATATAAGTGGAACACAAAAATCTTCCACTTTTCTTCTTCCGGTGCGCTGCCGAGAGAGAAAGGTGAGTATTGTTTTATTTTTTCTCTTTTTTTCATTCTCAGATTTACAAAGATTGACTCGTTTAATCGCTTCGGGCCAAAAATTAAAGTTGTTCTACTCAGCGAGAGCTACGCAACCACACCAAATATCATATTTTTCTCCGAAAGAATATCAAAAACGATAATTTATGCCTAAAGTTTGAGAAGTTAAATTGGGTTTTCTCGAAATTTCAGTATGTTGGCTCACGCTACGAGGGGTAAGATTTTTCCTATTTAGATTTACTTTCAACCTAAAATATGACATATGAAATGGGTAGCCTATGGGTGTATATCACATGTTAGGTCTTGACTAGTGTAACTAGTGGGTCAAATATATGATTTATAATTAACTTTATAATTAGAAAAATCCTATTATGATTAATTTGGTGTAAGTTAATATTAGTGGTTTAAAGCATGTTAATTGTACGTTAGCATTATTTTATGTTTTAAATGACATATCAAGTTTAATAAAATTATTAGCTTGTTATGTGATTATTGAATAATATGTATGTTAAATGATTATTTAGCATATAATTATTGTGGTGGACTTGTGCTTATGTTTATAGAATTGATAAACATGTTGTCATGTTGAAAATGTCATTGTATTGTATTATTTATGTAATGAACATTGTAAATGGTACCAAAGATAATTGCACATTGAAATGTCATTATGTATGAGTTACATTACATTCATCATGGGCATTGACATAAGTGGGAGTGTGTGCATGGGATGAAATCAATCACCACACAAGTGGTTAATTGTGGGCTCAGAAAAGTCGAACCAAGGTCCAGCTGAATCACACGAAAAATTAAATAGATAAACGTGTCAGTGATAGTAAGAAGGGATAGATTCTCACTTGGGTGCAAGACCCACTTACTTGATTTATACATTTTTCGACAGTGAAAATTCAGAAAAGTGTAACGGCCAAAATGAAGCCGCAGGTGGGATGTCCTGAGAATCCGTTGATGGTTGGTGTCTCATTAGTGTAATACCATAAATCATTTCTCCACAAAGACACAAGAAAATAAATTAATTAGTTATTGAATGTACATAACACTAATGACGGGGCTTGGAATGCTCGGATAGATACGCATGACATTGCATGTGTTATAGAATCAGGATGTAACTTGGTGTTGGTATTGTGTTCGTGAGTCTCATCTCATGGCATGACATGATTTATGATATTTGTTCATAATAAAAATATTTGAATGATTGCATGAAATGATTGTTATATGTAACATTTCACATGCATTTAAGTTGAAAGGTATTATCTATAAGAGTTACCCTATTGAACGTTGGCTCACCCTTTATGGAAATATTTTTCAGGTATTGCACAAGCGTCCACTGAAGGCGAGGTTATGGGCCCGCTTTGACGTTAGAGCCGGTCAGTGGCTCTTCTTTTGACATCGTAGTCCCTTGTTTATAATTACTTTTGACCTTGTGTAATTTTTGTAACAAAAACTTGTTTATATTTAAAAGGCATGGATAAGTGACTCTTTTGAGACATTTATTCTTTTATGAATGAATATACGTAATGATGATGATTATGATAGTATTCGATACTATACAATTGTGAATGAATGGATAGACCTGGTGTGACCAATATTATACAAGTTGCGTTTTTGGTAGACCTTCTTGTACAAAAGAGACTCTGTCTAAATTTTGTTAAGTTATGGATCTCGATAAATGAAACATAACGATATGATATCGAATTACATGGTATCCACAGATATTCTGCGGGTTAATAAGTAATTAATCGGATAATTACAGATACAAAAAATTTGGGGTGTCATAGGTTGTGTAATGTTGAAGAGCTCCTCACGAACTGGCTTTTTTTTTTTATCATTGAATCCTTACAGTTTGAACAATGAATAAGGATTTGAACAAAAAAAAAAAAAAACAATGAATAAGGATAACGTTAAAAAGGAGTAAAAAAATATAAAGATCTTGTAAGGGTACAAAATAAGTAAAATTTAAGTTTTAAATGAGTAAAAGACAGATTAAGATCAAAAATATTTCTATATCAATGTTTAATTACTTGATATTTATTTATTTTGGTTCAACGGTTTGTTCAAGTTACGTTGATTAATTCTTTATCTGGTTTGATTACAAGTAGGTCATTTATGTCTGAATTAAAGTATTCATGAAAGATAAGGTCATGTTTGGTTATTATCTCGAAAACAGTTTTTTGTTCTCAAAATTTTAAAAACACTCAAAACTTGTTTGTTTCACATTTTTATTCTCTAAAATTTGGAAAAAAATAAGATTTGAGTCAAAGAAATGGAAAACAAGTGTAGCATTTTTGTTCTCCTTATTTCCAAAATTTTCAAAAAAAACTCTGGTATATATCTATATAATAAAACAGAAGTGTGTTTGAATTTTATCCTAGTATATATATAAAACATATACGGATATTTATACATGCATATATAAAAACGTATATATGTATATATATATTGTGTGTGAGGGGTATATATATGGGTATATATATATTTTTTAAAATTAATATATATTGAGGCTGTCCAAACAGGTTTTACTATTTTCTGTATTGTAAAATTGTTTTTGAAATCATATAACTAAACAAGTTTTTTATCTCAAAAAATATCAAAACCACGTTCTTAAAAATATTATCAAAAACTATTTTCGGATACTATTTTTTAAAATACAAACCAAACAAGCCTTAAATTTATCATGACCTAGTCCTAATGGTTCGATTAAAAAAAGGTCATTCACACCGAAATTAAAATATTCATAAAAAATAAATTTTTCATAAACTAATCTAAAAAAATTATCAAAAATACTTCATATTTATTTTTGACCTTATATTTTGATTACTCTGGCTGCCAATCTTAAAAGATGTGAGTATGACCATCATGCATGCTTGTGGTACGGACTGTGGCACATGCTAAAAATTTCCTTCTCCGTCTCTGGGTGAGTGGGTGGATATGTGTGTATAGCCGTTGAAAACAGTTGCAGATAAAAGGAAAAAATGTTGGCNCTTCATATTTATTTTTGACCTTATATTTTGATTACTCTGGCTGCCAGTCTTAAAAGATGTGAGTATGACCATCATGCGTGCTTGTGGTACGGACTGTGGCACATGCTAAAAATTTCCTTCTCCGTCTCTGGGTGAGTGGGTGGATATGTGTGTATAGCCGTTGAAAACAGTTGCAGACAAAAGGAAAAAATGTTGTTACTGGAGCGTAACACCTTTCTTTTCATATGAACATAGGTGTGCGTTACGCTGTACAGCACAGGATCAACAAAGCCATGTCAATGGACAGCAAAAGAAGAAGATAATTGTAGTTGGTTCCGGTTGGGCTGGCCTAGGCGCTGCCCACCACCTCTGCAAACAGGTTCTTCTCTCCCTCTCACACACACACGCACANATGGACAGCAAAAGAAGAAGATAATTGTAGTTGGTTCCGGTTGGGCTGGCCTAGGCGATGCCCACCACCTCTGCAAACAGGTTCTTCTCTCCCTCTCACACACACACGCACACACACAATTTGGAGACTAGATTGTGAGGCATGGTTCTTCGTTTGATTTCAGGGCTTTGACGTCACAGTCCTTGAAGGTGGTTATGGAATTGAATCCAATAAAATGTCGCTTAGTCCCGATGAAATCGGTATCCGCGGTAATTGATGATGCTCTGTACTCAGAACAACCTAAAATCTTAATGGACTTTTTTTTTGCCTTATCCGCTAACTCTGTAGAATCCAGAAATTGGATTCAATGGCACAAGCCTTTTCATGATAAAGAAAACCAATCTTTATGCAACAATTTAGAAATAGTAAAAAGCATGATTTTTACTCTAATATTGAGTCAAAGTAAAAAACTTGATTTTATACAACAAATTCAAATTTAAAAAAAGACCAACCCAAATTTAAATTCGGCTAAAGTATGACCATCGATCTTTAAATGAGATTGAAATCCGACCATCAGAGATTTGAGTCTTCCTAATTTGAGTAAAAATTAGAGTCCCCTTCGCTTGGTATAACTGCAACTTGTTTTTAGCCTGTGTATATTCAAGTTTGTCCAAATTTGAGTAATCCTTTCAATGGTTGGAGATGCTCAACTTGAATGAAGAGAAATATGCTGTTTTTTAATGTAATAGTTACAATCAGGTAATGTTGATGATTGATTATTTAGGTCCCCTTCCACCAAAATGCCAAAGTTTGGACATGAAGTAGGAGGGCTAATACGATTCTTGTACATAGCTGTTATGATAATTGACATGATTGGTATTTCATCGAAATCTAATTGATATTTCTCCTATTGTCTCTAGGCTTCTGGTATCCGTATCAAAATATATTTAACCTAGTTAATGAGCTTGGTATAAAGCCTTTTACAAACTGGACCAAAACTGCACAATATTCTGGAGAGGGATTGGAGGTAATCTATGTGTCTGCTATTTAGTGCACCAAACACATTCGGCAANTTTCTCCTATTGTCTCTAGGCTTCTGGTATCCGTATCAAAATATATTTAACCTAGTTGATGAGCTTGGTATAAAGCCTTTTACAAACTGGACCAAAACTGCACAATATTCTGGAGAGGGATTTTAGGTAATCTATGTGTCTGCTATTTAGTGCACCAAACACATTCGGCAGAATGGGAAAGGTTTTGAAACTGTGCAGTGTAAACTATTCCTGGTATCTCCATCCCATTCTGATGGGTATGATGTCATACTATAAAATGACTGAAACTTCATGAGTCTTGTGTCCCTTACTAAAGGTAAAGACTAATATGTGTAGCTCCCTGTAATTCGAGTGAGATTGTCATCTCAGCCTATAAAATTGATTGCACAAAGTGGCTATTCATTTACCTCTCAAGTATTGGCTAAGTTTTTACTAGCACACCCTTTATGGTATCCACCACTGTGGTCTGCAATTTTTAGCATGGGTATGTTGAATGCTCAAAGTATCATTCTTGCTATACCGTTCCTTGTATAGCTTAAAGTAAATGCTTTGAAATATGTTGACAGAGGCAGGTTTATTTCTTCAGGTTGAATTTCCAATATTCCAAGATTTACCTCAGTTGCCTACTCTGTTTGGGACTCTCTTCTATACTCAGGTATGACTTTCATTGCCTCCTCATATCTTCTATACTATATCAGAGAAAGATGAAAGCAGCTTTCTGGTTGACAATACCATCCTTGTTGAATATTTTCAGTTTTTTCGAATGTCCTTGGTGGATCGGCTAACATCACTTCCCCTAATGGCTGCTGGTATGTTCTCCCTAGTCTTTTTTGAGTTATAACGATATGTTCGATAAGTTTCCATAAAATTTTCAGCTTGTCAACAAATTTCTCCTTCCCCTTGCAGTAGTTGACTTTGACAACACTGATACTGCCTGGAGAAAATGGGATCCAAGTAAGGAAAATGTTTGAGTTCACCTGTAAGCATTTCTGATCTTCCTACATGGATAAATTATTAAACTCTAGTTGCTTCAAATTATAAATCTAAAGGAGATTAGTTCAAGTGTCTGATTCAGAGATTTCAAATCCTAGTTACTGCAAGGGAGCTTTTTAAACAATTCCGCTGCTCAGAAAGGCTCTATAGAGATGTTCTTGGTCCACTACTTCAAGTGGGTTTGTTTGCACCAGCAGAGAGATGTAGTTCAGCTGCAACTTTGGGAATGCTATACTATTTCATTCTTGCTCACCAAGTTTGCTGAGTTGGTTTCATTTATAGAATACACGGGACTACTCAAGAAATGAGAGGTTATCTATATAAGGGCTAGTTATGAAAATTGCTACTGAGGATTGAGCAGTCTAAATGATTTTGAGCTGGAATAATGAAAACCAAAATTTATGCCATGTTATGACGATTCAAAAAGTTAAGTATTTGTAAATGAATTAATGAAAGCAAATCCATGATTATGAAAAATGAACATAAAGAAGGACATACCTTTTATTTCCTTTGTTTAGGGTGATAAACCCTGATTTCTTGAGTCTGCCTGCTGCTATTACCTTATCCCATAAGTAAGTTTTTGGAACAACTCTAAAAAATTTTGGGCTTTCACATACCATATCTCACTTCTGTGATTATGGACCAAGTCCTTGTATGAATCTCCCGTCATCTTTTTTCTTTGAGTGGGTCGTTTTCATTTTCATATGAATTTATAAATTTTTGCTTTTAATGGATTGTTCCAGAAGGATTTTGATTTAGTATGGTGCTGTGGGACAGTTAAAGAAAAGATTTTTGAGCCATGGATGGATTCCATGAGAAACCAAGGTTGTAAATTTCTGGAGGGTAGAAAAGTTACAGAATTCTTATTGAATGAAGAAACAGGATGCATTTCAGAACTAGCTTGTGACAAAGAGAGTTTAAAAGCTGATGCTGTAATATTAGCTGTTGGGATATCCTCATTGCAGGAAATTATAGAGAACAGGTGTGTTGAATCAGATTTTCTTCTCTCTCTCTTCCCTCAAATTCAGGACAGTATAAATTTCTCTTCTATATTTTCTCTCTATTATGAACCAGAATTTCAGAGTTCAATGCTATTCTGTCCTTGTTCTCTTGTTTAACTATGGATTGGGTTCTATGTAGCACAGCATTATGTACACGGGAGGAGTTTCAAAAAGTTTTGAACACATCTAGCATCGATCTACTCAGCACTAAGCTGTGGCTTGATAGGAAGGTGCATGCAGTTTTTAATTTCCCTTTCTTCTTTGCTGCCAGAAATTTTAAAATCTTGCATTTACCTGGCTTACATATAGCAGCACATCACTTGATAACCAATGTTCTAACAACTTGATTAGCTGAAAACTGTAAAAAGGACTAGTTCCTGTTTCACTGGTTCAGCCGTCGGTAAAAAATCTTAATGAAGGCATCACCTTATAGTCTATATATTGTTGAGATTATGTGAGAGGCAATTGTGGGAGGAGCAGCTGGTTGAACCACCACATGAATCACTGAAAATTTCAATCTTTCCCAGCAACATTACCTGCCTGCCTGCTGTGGTCTAGGAGAAAGCTATATGTTTTTGGCTTGACATAGAAGTGCTTAGTCCATCAAATTAGTCCTGCCAAAAAAGCGCCCATGTCTTCTGCTGGTGGTCTGAAAATAAGTTTCTGATAATCCTCCTTTGATATCATAGTGAATGGTTTTCATAGGAAGATGAAGCTGATTCTATGCTTTGAATTCCACCAATGATCAGGTTAACATTCCAAATGCAAGTGGGTGGGCATTTTTTGACTTGAACATGATTTACGATGAACATAAAGATGATCCAGAAACAGTCGTACAAGCTGACTTTATAAGTACATGTACCTCTATTCAGCAACAAGAAATTTTAGCAAATTTATTTGAAGACCTCAATTCTTATCTCTGTTTTTCTTGTGATATTTCCATTGCAGTATCATGCCAACGAGTTGTTACCACTAAAAGATGAGCAAGTAGTGGCAAAAGTTCTCTCTCGCCTTTCAAAGTGCATTAAGGACTTCGATAATGCCTCAGTGATTGATAAAGAGATTGAAAGATTTCCAAAATCCTTGACTCATTTCTTTCCAGGTGGCTTTTTCCTGGCTTATTATTCCTTTAAAAACTGCGTTTTTCCAAAAAAATTTATATGTTGTTGTGTGCAATTATCTGTATCTTAGCAACATAGGACAAACTTTTTAGACCATGCTTTAATAAAATACTAGTTTGATAGTAAGGGTGTGCTGGGTAGCAAGGATGGAGGACTCTTTTCTAAACTTCCTCACTTATGCACTTGAGTCCCAACATTTCATGGTNAATAAAATACTAGTTTGATAGTAAGGGTGTGCTGGGTAGCAAGGATGGAGGACTCTTGTCTAAACTTCCTCACTTATGCACTTGAGTCCCAACATTTCATGGGGAAAGTGAAACCCTACCTGTTGTTTCTTTCAATTAAATAAATCCAAAGAGAAAATTTTCTATTAAGTTTTCCAGTTGCTCGTGTAACCTGCAATATGTCCGGATAATGTTTTTTTCACTCTGTTCTGGTTGTGTATTTGACATTATGAACATGTAGTTTTGTTGAGTAAAAGCATATTGTATTCAGATAGAAATCAACACAAATCCCATTAATGAAAATCTTTATTGCTGACCGAGAGAGTGAGAGAGATGAAAGAAGATAACTAATCTACATATCTGGAGTGATATAAAGAGAGGAAAGTAAATATGGGAACATAGAAATAGGTCTGAAATTTTATGGAAGAGGGGAAATAAGAAAATATAGAAAATCAATATTTGATTAGAAAATCTTGTTTTGACCAATGTAGTGCGTATTGGGTGTGATTGTACTGCCTTCGATTTCTTTTTTGGGGATTTTTTCTCTTTTTGTTAGAGATGATAACTGAGCCTCTTATTCCAGCTCACCACCGATAATCTATCATTGGGGCTGACTTTTTTTTTTTGCAGAGTCATTTTCTGAGTTTAGCTTGTTTTTTCTTCTTCTTTTAATTTCTTCTGAAGGCTCATACAAGTACATGATGCGTGGATCAACATCTTTCCCAAATTTGTTCATGGCTGGAGACTGGGTGATAAATCGACATGGTTCATGGTCACAGGTGAATACTCTAAAGTACTCATTAGTATAAACCCTTGTTGCTATGGTTGATATCATAATAAGCAAGTTATTACTACTGTTTGTGAATGATCCAACAGGAGAAATCATATGTGGTGGGACTTGAGGCTGCAAATAGGGTGGTGGACTATCTGGGAGAAGGAACCTTTGCCAAAATAATACCGGTAGAGTAAGATAAGCCTCACATTCAAGCACTACGCAGCCTCAACAGGAACCTTAATGAGATAAGCGCCCAACTTCCATGGTCTGATTATTTTCTCCAGTGATCCCGTCTTTGAATCACGTTTATTTTTCCTTCCATTTATTTAATTATGCCCGTGAAGCAGTTGGTTTAGAGAAAAGTAGTCAAAAAGTGACACATTACTCTGAAATGGACAGAAATTAAACTGAATTCAAACTCATCCTGCTTTTGATGTTCTCACTACAGGTGGTAGTACAACCAGGTTAAGATTCCCAGGATAAGGTGTCCACAAGCCTAATCCTCCCCTACTCTCTTTCAAAACACTATTGTTCCTCAACTCATCCAAAGATTTCACCCACTCTACTTTGGAGGAATGCTCACGAGTGTGTGGGTGCAAAACAAAGAGCGAGTTGTACTCAAAATTGGGGAACATATAGAATTTAAACACACCCCTAAACTATACACGATATAGCCAAAGCTCAACTGATCTCTTGGTGTAAAGAGGTCGACCTCATTGAACCACAAGCAACTAAACAAGTTATTCGCTGTATATGTTTGCGTATGTTTACTGCCCCTTTTCGCACATCTGCAATTACAGAAACTCCGTCAATATAGTACATCACAGCATGTAGAATTGTAGATCACTGAAATGACAAGGAATTACAATATTTTGGATTTTCTCATAATAAAAAAAAATGACAAAAATAGGAAGCAGGACTACTGGCGTGGACTGAGGCACAGGTCATGTCCTGGATCTTTTTGATCTAGTAGATGTATAAAACAGCTCTTTTATGAGTCTCACTTAGTCAGGAGCGCAAAAAAGGGTGCTATGTTGGTCGTGTGGTGACTCAAAACAAAAGTGAACACAAGAAGATGGAGTTCCTCACTTACCACTATCTGTGTTTTTCTTAGGACTCCAGGGCTCCATCTCGTGACTGTATATTTTCATGTGCAGATCAATAAGGGATCGAGCATATCGCTTCCTTCGTTTATTTGCATCTACCTCTTCATATATACTGCGATGATGCTTGTGCTGAGCAATAGCAAATGTGTGCTTCCCAAGCCACAAGTATCCGCAAGACCAATAATTCCTGTTATTTAAGTTAAGGGAAGTGCTATATGCACATAATTTAGTAACTTTATTTGGTGATCCAAGAAATTACAGCCATTGAATTGATAGTGAGTCTTAATTCCTAACTAATATGACAATGATAAGGTCACTAAATAAGATTCATGTTGCATTACTCGTTAGTTTTGTGATACTCAAGCTACAAAAGGAAAACAACTTCGAATTCAGATCTCCATAGGAATCAAGTACAGAAGACCATACCTTTCAAGAATAAGCAATGGATCAACTATTAGCTCCATTTTACCATCAATCCATATGCTGTACTGTGCTTGAGGAAATAGTCTTTGGGTTAATATATTGGGAACCCTCCCATTCCTTCTGGGTTCATCATAAGGTTGATGCTTCAGCAGAACAAGACGCCAGATAGCCACCCATTGTCCACCATCATTGTCCTCTCTTACTGTAACATTTTTTTTTCCCATGAAATCATGAGATATTTCATCCACCACCATAAGGAAACAGAAGAGACTTTTGAGAATGTTATGAACTGATGGTTAGAACTTGAAACATAAGAGACTTTGGAGAATGTTATGATTTTATGGTTAGAACTTGTCTTTGAAAATCGGCTTGTAAAGGAAGGGTGTCTACGAGTTTATATACACACATTTAATTTTATTTTTTATCAATGTAGAATTATAATATTTCATCACGCTTCTGTAGTCAGCGGCCCACTGTATCGATACTGGCCTAAGAGTAACTCTTTTCTTTTCGCGACTTCACTCATCTATCAGTATTGAATGAGATAGTATTTTCCTCATACATAATATCAAGTCATCTTAATCCACCCTATAGATGGTTCATTCCGTGACTTGACCACAAAGAGTCGTAGTTCACATTGTGTTCAATCACATACTCAACATGGTGATTAGCTCTAATACCAATTATTATAAACTCATGGGCAGAACTTATGACTGAATATCTTCTTACAAGAGAAGGGGTGTCCAAAAATTTATATACACAAATTTAATCTTATTTTTAATGGAACACTTGCTTGTGTTGGATAGCTGATGAGGTGACTGATATCCATAAAAAATGCCAGATGCAACCACAAATCTACAATTTTTGGCATTCTTGATGACTTTTGGATCCATCTGCACCACCATTCCGCATAAAACCACAATCCACCTGAAGACATAATGCAAACACAATACACTTTCTGATTGTTGGTTGATTGAGTTCACTCTGCTGAATCCCGAGGAGAGAATTGAACAAGGGGACTTATGCTATGAACCGCTGAGGGAAGGAGTAGTTTTGACTAAAAACGACGTCGTGGAAGTCCACAGTCCGATATTGCCTAGTTAAATGGATCTTTTTGGTTACTGGAAGATGGAAAAGCCACTGCGGCAATTAGTAAAACGACGTCACTTCGTATAACGTTCTACATAATATACGGAAACAGGCAAATAAAATTCCGGTGATAATTGAAGCAAATTATACTTTGCAGATGGAGGCAGAAGTGGTGGAAGGGGAGTTGGTGTTGCCAACCAAAATGAGCTTTAAGAAGATTCAGATGTACGAAAAGTATCCAAAGGGGCAAGCCAGAGGCAGGCACTGGAAACATCTCAAGCAGATCATTCAAGCCGAAAATTACCACAACTACCCTCCTCACGAACCTAACTGTGAGCTTCACTAAAGTAATCAACGTTAAATTTACTTTGGATTTTCTTATAATCATCGAAAAAAGATGCTAAATTCATCACCTCAATGTGTGTAGATATTTGATTTGATATTATGATTTGTATCAAAGTTTCCAATTACATGATGGCTTTAGTATTTTTCTGCATAATTGCAGTCATTATGTGTAAACTCTTGGCAATTAATCATTCATTGAATTCCCAAGAACGAAAATTCTACACAACTCCTCTTCTTTCTTTTACTTTGTCCTTAAATGAGTGGATAATGCATGATTGAAATGAATATCAAAGAAGGACACATATACCCGATCCCAATCTTGGTTTGATTATTGATGATATGTCTCACATAGAAAGATTTTATTTTCGTGGATTAAATTGATAACAAATATGTAGGGTTATTAGTCCATTGCTATGGGAATATTTGTAATTGATAAAATTTCAGAGCCAAGGCTAGTATGATTTATGAACCCCATTTAAGATTGACATCAAATAAGTCAATTAGTGGGCTGACGATAATATGTTGAAAATCAATCCAGGCGTGACAAAGTTTGCTGCTTTGTAGGTTTATGTCTATGTTTTACATTAGTTTGGCACCCTTTTAACATTTATATTTCACTGGAATTGAATTTTGGTTTTCTTCATTCTTAATAATTGTGGATGAACTAGTGCTTGTTCATCTGACTAAAGAAATGACATGCAGAACCGGTAGAAATGACGTGCAGAACTGGTAGTCCGTGTAAAATTCAAATAGGTTACCTAATACTTTCTGAAATGATATACCAATGGAAAGAACCAGAAAACTGATGTAATCAATCCCCCTACTTCAGCATCCCTTGTCAGTGGACAACATGTTTAGAAGCTTGGATGGTTTTAACAACAAATATCCTTCATTATTACACCAAATCCCTTATTTTTTTTCATTAAATTGTTAAACTTTGTCCTAGCTTGTATAGTTGTATAATGATGGGTGCTTTTGTTCGGCTTTGGAATTTTAACTGAAAGGAAATACTTTTAAAACTTGGAGTCATTTTCCAGTAATGACAATTCCTAAACTCTGACTTCAATGTGTCAAATAACATTAGCTCGTTGGTCTAGCTGTCACGAATTTTGAAGCATAGAGAGTCTGTGTGTTTTATAATCTATGGATCTACAGCCTCTCTACACTCTGTAGCACATGTCCAAACTATTGCTTTATGATCAAATCATGCCATAAGAACAACTTTTCACACCCTTATCCGCGACTATATTCACTCTCTTCATAATTATCAGTCATGTGAACTAAGCACGAGAGGTCTTGCATCTACTTGGTTAGATTGCGGATTTTTCATAAGGAAAAAGTTGCCACTACTTGCTATTCTTGAAAATTCACGTATGAAGTTTGACAGATATTCATTTGGTTGGATTTTGGAGGTCATAGGATGGACCACTTAGCAAACCACGTAGCATTTAGAGGTCCACATACATGGATTTAAAAACTGTCACTTGTTCAGTCCATGAAGAAAAATGTTTGAATAGTAATTTAGTGTTGCCAAGCCTGGAAAGGCAGTAAGTGAAAACCTTCTAGGTCAATGAAAATGTTATACCCACCTTTATAATTTATAAAGGGGCCTAGTTACCTGGCTTTCGTGTATTGCATAACAAGCCCAAAGAAAGCCCTCGCCGCTCTTATCATAATTTGAATTTTGCTCTAACCTCTTCTTCTCTTTTGATTGACAATTAATTAATTTTAGGCTTCAATTAAAATTTGTGTAGGGAGTAATCATCAGTTTGAATCATGGTAGCAGTTGACAATTTTGTGTATCTTCTGATAAACAGCTTGTTGACAACAAAACCTCCTGCTCCACTTAATCAAAATTTTCATGAATGTTGTACAATGTAAGGAGTTTCATGGCCAACCACGTATCTATTGGTGCAGAGGTGGGTGAGACCCCCCAGGCCTGAAAAGTTTTTTAGAATTATGTAGTATTGGCTTAGTGGCTCTTACAATTATGAAGAGTTTGCTCCCAAACTTTTCCCACTTTCCCAACTGCCCCCCTAAATACCAAAGACACCCCCCCCCCCCCCCAAAAAAAAA
>CAUOFW020001646.1:0-77791 GCA_963454935.2 Ilex paraguariensis | reverse complement strand
AATTTATTAAGTTTATTTAAAAAAACGAGTTCGACAAGATCGATTTGAACTCCCAAAACTCGATTGTTAACCCTACCTGTAACTAAGTTTTCTGGCTAGGGGACTTTGAGTTCGATAGTAATTAGAGTAGTTCTACCGCTCTCTTACAACATTTTAGAATCAATCTCTCAAACGTCCCTGTTTTGATATAACTGTATTTGCCATGTACGACAGCTTCTAACTAATTTTTCAAAGGTATGTGGTTTAAAAAAAACTCTTTTGTGTAAAAAGCACAGTTTTCAAACACACTTCATAGATTTTTTTATCAAAAAAGTGCTTTACTAACACGACTAAAGATAGAAACTTTGAATCTGGTAATTTAAGAAATAAGTTATAAACTGCTATTAATGGGGAATAACTTAATACAATGACAACCGTTTGGTAAAAAAAAAACTCCCAATATTAGTGCCATTGGATAGGATGTGCAAGTGAACCCTATACAAATGCAACTACACAAGGGACTAGCGCACAATAACTTTCTTCGATAAAGGCTCGAAAGAACCTCTATCAAATAGGAAAGCTACATGGCCAAGAAAGAACCATGACTGTTCAATTGGCTAATGAAGCCATAGATTTTTTATCGATCGTAAATTATCTGTCATAATTCAGACAAGACTTACATGTATAAATGAATTTCTCATTCATATACAATGAGGGATGTGTTATTGAGAGAAATTCAAAATAGTGTATTAGAAGAAGGTTCTAAATTTTGAGTGGGTGATCATTGCCCTAACTCGATATATACCCGCCGGCCAAAGAATAACCTAATGCCCTTCAGGGGTATTCCAACCCCAATCTAAATTGCCCAACTCAATTCTAGAAAAGAAAGTTCTTTGTACCGGAAAATAGATTACTAAAAAGTGAACGTCAATGTCCGAATTTCAAAAACACAATGATGATGTATTATTATAATAAAGGTATCATATTCTATTCATAACCTTGAGCAGTTTAAAGAACTTCTTTCTTCAATCATGTTTCGCCTCAATCCTATTTACAATCGCCACCGTACTATCGAATAGGATAGGGACGGGGGTTGTCGTTTATTGTTTATCCTTTTGTTATTTGCATCTTTTAGACATAGAGTAAAAACAATAATACTTAGAATTCACCTATGTGAGATAATTGTCTAATTTGAAGAAAATTAAACATAGTCACTCTCGCATTATAAGACTATAACAGTAAATAAAAATGGGGTGTGAAAACAAACCGTGCATTATTGCATTATTATGTATGGAGAGTGGAATTCATTTGCATTGGGGTGTCAACCAAGTCAAATCATGTCATATTCAAAAGACACAGCCAAAAAATTCACACAAATTAGAAACTAAGTTAGGATGCTAGTGTTGACCGTTGGGCCAACAGCTAGTAGATTTAGTGAAGTGTTCTTTAACTATACAAGGATTCATGCGATACCAAATCATGAAATTTAAAATGAATCCAATCTTTTCATACAATATTAGTTGCAGTGGTTTATCAGGTCAAAATTGAATTATTCGTGATTGATATTAACCACAAATCATATCATTCCATGTTTGTAACAATTTCTACGAAATATTAACTCGCTAATTTTGCATCGAATTTATTTCTTATCAATTTATCATGTAAATAATCACCTTTAGAAACTCTTTTTTTTATGGTATGTAATTAATTAAGTCCACTAAACAAAATCGTGCATAACTAGATTAGATTGATGATCTTTTTGTCAATATGTAATTAGTATTTTATTATTCAGCTCTTAGAGCATCTCAAACCATTATTTAAATGTTTTACTCAAATTTAAATTAACATTTGAGTAAAAAGATTGATTTGATATAAAGAGCTCTAATGGACAAACTCAAATTTAAAGAAAGAAAAATTAAATTTCAATGTGGACAAATTCAAATTTAAAAGAAAGTAAAAATGACCATTGAATCTTTAAAAAAATGTGAAATCTCATTATTAAAAATTTGAGTAAGGATTTGAGTCTCCCTTGATTTGAATAAAAAAAAATCTCTCTTGATTTGGTATAAGTTTAGGTCAAAGATTGGAATAAGGTTTTTACTACTCAAATTTAAATTTACCTCTAAATTTGAGTAATTGGAGATGCTCATATCAAATGTCTTACCAAACACTGGATTACAACAAGTATTATTTTTATCTCATATTTAATTTTGTATTTTATTCACTTATACAAAATTAGTCCATATTAATTAATACAAGTATGTTCTTTTACTATAATACGGTAATCAAACGAGCTCAAATTATGATTTTATATTCAAATTAAATTTTATGAAGCCCAAATCATGGAGGGTTTGAAATGGGTATATAAGCATGGAAAATGACTCAGCTATTATCTTCCATTTGCATGCGTATATGTCCAGTCTAAAGATTTCATCTATAAATTCAGATCTTAGAGCAAAACAAAATTAAGCTAGGCAATCATTATTATTCCTTCATAATCTAATGTGATCACTTACTTTTTCCATCACTTTTCAACATTGTTTTTTTCTCCTTTAATATCATTTTCCAATGCGGAATTTTCCCCTTCGGTTTTCGGGTCATAGTAATAATAATAATGCTATTTATACTTAATTAAAAACATTTGGACTCATAATGGTTTTTCTTCATTGTTGGGACTCATTATTAATCTAATAATCATAATTTTTTGGATCCTTAAATTAAATTCAAATAATATTATAGTAAGCTATTCTTATGATGCAAATCTATTTAATATTAAAGTTTGAAAAACTGAATTCTGAACTTGGAAAAAATTTAAGGTTAAAATTGATTCAATTTTTTTGTACTTTGATCTAATGGTATAAAATTTATTTTCTTATTCAAAACATCATCTTTTTCTTTATACGGCTCCTAATATCAAAACAACTCAATAAACATACTTCCTAATATCAAAACAATTTCATTAATCCACACTTAATGCTCTATTTCCTACTTCTGTCTTATTTGTTCTCCATTCACTTCAATTTAAATTATATAATTAAAAAAATAAAAATAAATTATCATTTAAAATATAGACTCTTTCTCTCTCTCTCTCTTACAACCAAAAAACCCTCGCCCCCAACCCCCATCAAACCCAAACAATAATCATATGTAAATTCAAAATTTTAATAATTTAGATCATTCCTGTTATATATTCAGTTCCTTTCACTTAATAGTATATCACTCGAAAAAAAGTTAAGTGTGTGTTATAGTAACGAGTTAATATTATATAATCAAATAAAACTAAAAAAGTTGTAACTCAAAATATATATTATCATTTGGATAAGTTGGTGTGTTATCAACTTTTTCAGTTAGACTCATTTATCCAACACTCATCCAAAGGATGACATGTATTCAGATTACTCTTTTTAAATTTTATTTGGAGTAATACTAGATGGACTTAAAATTAACTTGATAATCTCAACTATTGAATAGATAGTGAATTTTAATAAATGTTGAGACCCACAGTGAAATCGATAGTTGTAATTATCAAATCTAATTTTAAGTCTATTTTTTTAATTTCATGTAACATTACTCTTTTATTTGAGTTGTATAACATTTTTCTATAATGTATAGGCCTCTTGTCAATAAATATCACTCATATTGAGTGAAGGTGTATTAGAAAATATTATGCAAATACTTCCCGAGAGACTTGAGGGAAAACATAAGATGCAATATTCATATAAAAGAAGCACATGCATCATCATGAAGGGTGGGATGTCATGATTTTAAATCGCAAAAGAGAATATGAGGGACAGTGTCTAAGACAAACAAATTTCCATATTGGAGCAAGCTGGGTGCTTGGGTGGAGAAAGCATTTGACATTGTCAGCCCCGATGTTGCAGTAATTGATTCCTCAGCTTTTTACATCTACTTCTGTTTTATCAGCTTGGCAACGCTAGGTCAATACGAAATCGATTAAACATGACTTTTACATAATACAACATAAATTTTGAGTAGACACAATTATAAATAAGTTGGCTACGGAAATTGGTGGAGCGAGGTGGGGACTAAGGTGGCCCAACCCTCAAATTATTTCCCCTGTAAAATCCTGAAATAATATGCCCACCTTCGGAATTTATTTTACTTACAAAGGCTTGAGTGTTTTTAATTACGTCCCCCCTATTATATTTATCAAATCAATTAGGATAAACACATAACAAGAGACTAATAACGTTGGGCACGCTTCGGTCATGTTATAGACATTTCGGAATTAGTTTTCGACATATTTGTTAAAAAATTATGGGGTTATATTGAATAAAAATTATTCTATGTATATAAAGAGAGAGAGAGAGAGATTGAGAAAGGAAAAGCAATCATCGTGTCGATGATCGTGCTTAGCCTCTACTGAAAGGCAGCTTGTCTTTATGTAAAGTCCTAATCGACAACAACACTATAAAACTAGGTAACTATTAACAGTTTTAGATTATTGTGGTAGTTATATTAAAGTATAAATACTGATTGCGATCTAAGATCAAAATTTCGTTTTGAAACGGTCCGAAATATTTTTATTTTCAAAAAAAATGAAACGAATCAACGATAGAATTGAAATGTTAATTATTCAATGTGTTTCATAATATTTCGAGATGTTTTATATGTTTCAATATATTTGCATAATTATTTCAGAATGTTCAAGGTATTCAAGATATTTTGGTATATTTCAACCAATATTTTGAAAAAATAGTTCTTAAATTTTTTATTTTTTCTAAAACGGGTTGAAACTTTTCCGAAATAAGTCGAAACGTTTTCGTTTTTTTAATGACCAAAATAATGCACTGAAACAAAAATTTAATCTTTGATAGGGATCTCTTATTTGTTATATAGTGTTCTAATTGGTCTTTTTTCATATATGCACGATATATATTGATTTTTTTTATCTTTTTGTATTAATTAAATTTGTAAGTATTAAATATAATATGATTATGTATAGATGTATCATCACTTTATCGTTGGTCGGAAAACACAAATTTTGAACTTGTTAAAGTGTTCACCCTATAAGAATTTTTTTTAACTCCGCCTTTGAGTGTGTATTGAACAATGTCTGAACGACACCACTTACATGATTTAGAAAATAGTAGTCTATCACAACTTATTGAACAATCCTAATTTAGATGGATGTTAGCAATCTCATGATCGGATAAGAATCCCATTTCTAGAATATAACTAGAATAGTTTCATATCAAAACTTTTGATTAAATCAAATTAAGTTACAACTGAAATAAGGAAAAATTTCAGTTACAACTAAATTTATGTGCTATATATATATATATATATATATATATATATATATATGCACTAACAAAAATTTCATGTCTAAATACACCATAAAATATAAAAAAATTGAACATTAATTGTGGAACATTTATATTTTAAATAGTAATTTATTTATTTTTGTTCAATTATGCAATTAAAATTAAAGTCATTATCAAGAAGGGGGAGGGAGAAAAGAAGGATAGACGTGGATTGACGAGGTTGTTTAACATTTAGAGTCATACAAAGAAGTTGATATTTTTTAGCAGAAAAAAAAAATTAGAATAAAATTTGTACTATTTGATCAATTTTTTTTAAGTTAAAAATTCAACTTACTAACTGACATATGATTCTTACATGAGCTAACAGCTGTAAAAAAACAGGATAGATGCCATTGACAATAACAACACAAGAGGTATATGAACACAAACATATGTTGTGAGTTGGTCTATCAATCGTAACGAGACGAGTTTATATTGGATTTTAGTGAGTTGTATTAAAAAATATTTTTTACATATATAACGAATTATATCATATCAGATTCGTATTAAAAGTGAATCGTATATAATAAATTTATAAATAAGTCATGTTGTATATTAATTGTTTTAATTAATTTTATTTATACCCAATTTATTTTTTATTTATGTCAAATTCACTAATTTACAAAATAAATAACTTAAAAAAAGTCCAAAATCTCTAATTTATGTTATATTCTTGCAGTATTAACAGATAGCTTAATATTTTGACAAACTAAGTGTTGGTTGATGGGAGTAGGCAGGCCAGCAGGAGGCCACCATTGGGAAAGCAAATTGCGAGAGAGAGAGACAGGCTGGCAAGAGAAATAGAACTGGAAATCGCAGGGGACCCCATCCTTTGGTCGTGCTGTCACCATCGACCACCCTTTTCCCCGCAATTCGATCTCTCTGTCTCCACTCCAACGCACAGAAACACGCAGACACTCTGCACCGTTACTCTCCACAACTTCTCCAACAAACGGATTAGTAAACATTAAGACTAATGTTGTTTAAATCTAAAAATAATTATCCACACCATTAAAACCTGAAACTGTAGAATCAGATACAAGAGACTGAGAGAGGACGGGCTTTGGCGTCTGCGCACACCTAATCTTTTTTAGATCCCGTAATAATAAGAATTTAGGGCATTAACTACATTTTTTTTAGACAAGAGAGAGTGTGAGTTGCAGTGTACAGAGTCGCAGATGGGAGAGAAGAAAGAGGCAGGGTGGGACAGAGATGGAGTGACATATAGAAGTGTCCTTTTCTCTTTCTGTCTCTACATGTATTTCCGGTTTCCCGCCAGCTGACATACACAAGATGGTACAGAGCGAGTGGGTTTGTCAGCACGTCTCATCAGCGTCATTCCTTGTATCCGGTTGGATGATCTTATTAGGGATCACATGCACTCATGTAGGGCTTTGGTTTGTCTGTTGTTTTTTAGAAACGCCCATTTTCAAAAGGGCAAATATAATTTTAAAATGGTTTTTGAAATTTTAATTATATTAATTTAGTTTTTTAATTACTAATCTCATCTCAATTAAGGTATTTTTTTTTTTTTTGTCAATTTCAACCGTTAGAATATATAATGATACATGATGCAAGCAACTGTATAACTAATATGATTCGAAATAAAAAACTTCATAGTGAGTACCGACACATTTGTAATGGGTTAAGATTAATTACTTTTGGACATGAACAAGAAAATGATACAACCCGTTAGCACAAGTTTATAAATGGATCATGTTCAAGATCTACCTGTGTAATACAAAATTGGCACGATTCACCTATTTAATTAATCTAGGCAATATGAATACGAAATTGACCCACCTAAATGTAACTCATAGATGTTAAATGGGTCTGAAGTGTAGATAAAATATATAGTTATTTTTATGTGAAATATGTTTTTTGAATTTTGATTTCTAATATGTTTAATATGTCTAAAATAAAATAATAAAAAAAAAGTAACTGCATAAAAAAGATTTAGTCATGATATATTTTTATTTAATGAAAAAGTGATCATGATACAGTGTCGAAAAGTGGATTTCAATATGGCAATTAATTGAACACTATGCATTATAAAACATTATGTGACAAGCTAGGGTAATCACCGGTTGCAAATTATTCAAGCCAAAATTAAATTTCAGTGTGATTCTGTAGCTTTATTCAGTAAAATATATTCACTTTTAGAATTTATTTTTAGTACGTAATATCAACTCTGCTTCTATAAAGTATTCATTACTTGCATTTAATTTGATTTGAAAATTTATTTATTATTATATAGTGTTTAGACTTGCATCAACTAATTTCTCGAGCTCAACAGTTGACTACAATGACTTGAGGTAAGAATGTTTGGATGATCCCCGTGTTAGGGGGGGGGGGGGAGATTGGATTAGTTTTAGAAAACCCCATCAAACCCAACCTAAGGAATTTTTACGGGGATTCATTCATAAAATCCAATGCAATCTCATATTTGATAGATGACATAAATATATATGAGTTCCATTGATTCAGGTCAAATCAGATTACTCAATTTACTAAAATGTCTATTATTAGATAAATAAATGAATAAATTTTGGTGTAAGATAAATTTTTTGCCTTCAAATCCAATTTTTCACTTTTGAACCCCACTAACTCCATGGGTTTTATCAAACCCCCCATAATTGGCTTTCAATATTATATTCATTGTGGACACACATATAAATTTTGGGTTTGAAAGTTCGACCAAACATGAAATTAAGTGGTCTATTAGAATATTTTTCTTTACCCTCCCCCTCCTTCCAACTAACTTTTAGAGAGAATGACAATAAGCTAAACTTAAGGCCTCTGAATTACTAAAGACTAGATTCAACCATTGAAGCATTCTTAAGGAAAAAAAATATTGAGTGTAACCGTTATATCATGTCAGCAGTGTCACATGGTATAACAGTAGACTAATAAATAAACAAGTTTATAGGTGAGCCTCACAAAAATTTATAATTACCCAACTATTTGATTGTTTTTTATTGAATGGTTACACCCAATGTTTGAAGACGTACTTCATTACTATTTATTCAATACAATATTAACAACTAATCTATTAAACCTTTAATTGATATTCTCAAATTACATTCTAATAATCTTCACCCATGAATATTTTTTGTTTTGATGCAGTATACTTTGTACCCTAAAAATATTGAAGATTTTTATTTTTTATTTTCAAAGATTAAATTTTTTATATTACACTTTCAATTTTTTACATTGCACCCTTAATATTTTAACATGTCATGCCAATTCAAATATAACATTGTCAACAGGTAGACTTTTGACAAATAAAAAAAAAACGAAAACTAATATAATAGTTATATTATAACACTATTGATACATTGAAGGTATAATATTAGAAATTTAATTTTTAAAAAAATAAAATAAAATTTATAAAAATTTCCAAGAAGCAATGTACAAAAACCCTTTCCTTGTTGAGTAATATTATTTAAACCTAAAAATCTGAATTAATTTGTTGACATAATGATATTATTTTATAGAAATTATTGGATCAACATCAAATTTTAATATTTAATAAAATTTCATATAAATTTATAAATTAAATACATAGCTTTACCCTTCTTTTTTTTTTTACCCAAAGAGGAACAACATTTTCTCCACAAGACCCTGACTCTTTTAAACCTTCCGGTAAAAGGAAACAAGAAGAGAAGTTCAAAGCATAAATAATAGTAGTTCCCATTCACCGGCTATAGCCAGTTACGGAGAGAGAGAGAGCATTCAGAAAACCGGGAAGTACATGGGGTTTTTGGGATAAAACAGCTCTGTTTTTGCACAGAGACAGATTAATGGCCACACTCTCTCTCTCTCTCTCTCTCTCTGTCTCTCACCTCTTAGCTTCTTTTTTTCAATCCCAAACTCACTCTCTCTCATATCCTAAAATATAATTAGAGCACAACCGGCAAGACCATTCGCCGGTCACCGGAAAACCTAGTATATCCAGAGGTCATGATCCATATTTAATTACTGCGTATTAGCTAAAGAAGATGAGCTAAAATGGAGTTTGAAGATCAAGAAGAGCATGAAGAGGAGACTGAGTTGCCACCGAGTTATGATTCGCTTGAAAACTTAGCTCGACCCCAAATGCCAACCCCAGTTGGATCAGAGCCGCCATTGAAGCCTAGGTACAGAGAGTGCTTGAAGAACCATGCGGTGGGTCTCGGTGGCCACGCCGTCGATGGGTGTGGGGAGTTCATGCCCGCCGGAGCTGACGGTACCATCGACGCCCTTAAATGCGCAGCCTGTCTCTGCCACCGCAACTTCCACCGGAAAGAAACTCACTCCACCATCGTCAGCGGTAGCGAACCGTTCTACTTGCCGCAGCACCACCTACTGACCCACCACCCTCACGGCCAGTTTTCTTCACCACCCTACTACCGAACTCCATCTGGCCGGTATCTCCAGGTGGTGCAACACCAGAGGCCATTGGCTTTGCCGTCGTCTTCCGGCGGCGGTGGTGGGTCGGAGGAGGACATGTCGAACCCAAATAATACTATTGGAGGGGTGTCAAAGAAGAGGGTTAGGACGAAGTTTACTCAAGAACAGAAAGAGAAGATGATGGATTTGGCGGAGAGGTTAGATTGGAGGATTCAAAAGCAAGATGAGGAGGTGGTGGAGCAATTCTGCAATGAGGCTGGAGTGAGAAGGCATGTGCTCAAAGTTTGGATGCATAACAACAAGCACACCCTTGGTAAGAAACCCTAGATCATGAAAACACCAACAGCAAACTACAGAAAAAAAAAATGCAGCCTAATGTAAGAGACTTCTGTTATTAAGGGTTAGGGGACAGCCAAATATACTCGGTCTTACCTCTAATCCATATGCATTGCTCTATCTATATTTATCATATATATTGTAGCCATAGAACATCTTCATTTGTTAGAAGCATTGGAGATCAAGTGGTAAGAGACCATGAGTGAGTACTTGAAGTAGTATGTGACCTGTGGGAGATGAAGTTTGATCCGGCTGAGACTTGTGCTTTCAAGGGTTATATTTCTCTCATAGATTTTTTATCCCGTTTTCGCTCTATATTGAATATTTTATGAAGTGATGGGGTTCCAGTGGACATATGTGTCTGTCCATTTGATTTTATGACTAGATTATGGCAATATTTGTGTAGTTTCAGATACTTTGGTCTGAGGCGTTGAGAAATGGGTAAGTTATATATTAGATTGTGTATGTGTTTTGAGGTTTTGTGATATCTTAGAACTAACATGGTTGAAGATGAAGCTAGCTACCTAGTCATGGTTGTATTGAATCTGACCCTTTACCCATTAATATTGTATGTTTTTGTCTTGTTTGATTGTCTCTGTGGTTTGATAGCTGCATTTTCCGCTCTCTCTCTCTCACTTCTTCCAACCTACCTTATCGATTTGATCCAGAAAACCTTAGCTACGATGGATAAATGTGTTTGTGCTAGAGAGAGGTATATGCGTTGAAGCACTACGAATGTAATTTCATGGGTGCAATCTTCTGCGTTTTTCAAGCCACATATCCTTTCCTATTCCATTCTCTCTCTCTCTCTCTCTCTCTCTCTCTCTCTCTCGCATGATATCACAGCCATTGCATGCCTGCATTGTTCTCTTCTACCCTTTTCTGGATCTTCTTTAAGAAGGTACTTCCAACTTTAAATGTCAAAACGAGGAAAGGCTGGTTTCTGTTGCACCTCTTTTCTCTCTCCTCGTTTGCATTTAGTAATGCAGTTATGAGAGCAAACACTTATCTTTGAACTGTTCACCGCTTTTCTTTCAATAATACTGTGCAGCTTTTGAATATTTACTTCATATGACTAAATAAAACTATGCACTATTATACATAGTAACATATAATATATTACATTTATCAATCTAATATTTGTCCATGATTGAGGGAGGGAGACCAGGAGAAATTTTTCAGTTTTGATATAAATTTTCAATTAATTATGAATAATGCTTGGATACCACTTTTGTACACCACTTCTCTTATTCCACCTAATGTGACATAATTAGAGTCATTAAATATTTAACAAACTCTGTAAGACTTATTAATCGAACGGTCAATGTTGGGGTGGTATAAAAAAGTAATGTAAAAATGTGGCGGGTGTATAATTATTGTCATTTGGAAGTTGTCAAAATTTTTAAAAAATTATGTCCAGCAATCAAGTTTTGGGATAATTTTTCGTTGGATGCGAAAATTAGAGTAAACTACATATATGACAATTGTATCAATTAAGTCCTTAATTTTTATTTTTTTATATTAATTAAACTTTTAAACTCTCTAATTGTATAAATTGAACATTTTTATCTGCCTCTGTTAGAGTGTATCACTTATGTGATCATATAACACAAAAAGACAGAAGGGTTAATTGACACAATTTGATAGTTCAGAAGATTAATTTACACAAAAAAAAAAGTTTATGAGCTTAAATGACACAATGATCATAGTTTGACGGTCATATGTGTAATTTATTCTAAAACATTTGTATCACTCAAGTGATACACTTCACCGCTTTTCGTTAAAAAAAATAATGGAAGTAGAAGGATTAAATTGACTCAATTAAAGAATTTATGGACTTAATAGACAAGGACTATATATATGGTTTACTCACAAAAAATTACACAGAACTGCCACGTAGTACCCACTAAGCGGCTGATATTGTTTCATAGACTAGATGTTTTATCTTGGGAAGGAAAGAGGTGAATGAACTTGCCATATTATATGGCAATGTTGTTGTGTTCTCTTTAGTTATTTTGTTTGTTATATAAATTTCTTGGGAAAGAGAATGTGCATATTATCTGTTCGCACATTGACAAAATCCAAGTTCAAGAGAGTCGTTTGATCCAAATAGGGTCCTATATTCTACATTCTTCCCCCTCTTTCTTTTTGATGTTCCAAAGGCAACATGTGAGTATTACAACAGCAACAACAATCTATGTTTAACGATCTTCTTGTTTTGCTATTTATATTTCAAAAAAAAAACACAATCGACCCATTTAGAGCTGATTTTTTTGGGTGCGAAATAAAACTTGAAAAATGAAATGAAAAAATCAGAATTAAAAAGCCTCTTAAATCCATTTGGAGTATTTTCGAAAAAGTCGATTTTTTCTTAGAAACCCTTGAATAAAGCTTATTTTTCAGTTTTTCCTTGGTACTGATAAAAGCTGTTTTTACCCAAAAAAGATGAAAAAATCGTCCAATAAGCCTAAATCCAAACGAACAAGACTTTTTCATTGAAAAAATTGAGGTTTTAAGTCATCTCTAAACAGGCCCAATATGTACAATAGTTTAGAGTTACTATGGGTTAGAATCAAGTGAGATCTCTCTAATCTCCCGATTTGTATCTTCTCTAAATTATATTGTGTCAAAATTTACTCAATTCGTCCCTAACAACGTTGCAGCAGTTTAGTGTCATGTATACACCTTATTTGATAACGTTGGTGTCGACCCTGTTGGGATTTCTCACGATTTAAATTCACTAACAAACACACACAATCGAAGAACAAATCAAGAATATAAAGCAATAAGAAACAAGAAAGAACAAGACACAGATTTTACGTGGTTCGGCAATTTGCCTACGTCCACGAAGCTGCAGGAATTTCACTATTGAGAGAGTTGAATACAGAGAGCGGCTGTACATCCACGATTAACCCTATCGGCCCAAGCCTTCGCTCCATGGACTAAGCCTCAGAAAATTTTCCATTAAAAACCACACAACATTATTTCGGGTCGGGTCATCATCCAGATCACATATACAAACTAGACTCCATAAAAAATAAACCAACAGACCCTTCATTAAGCCAATGTAATATACACACCCATTCACCACCCAATTATGTCAAGGATAAACTTAAACTTGTCAAATTTTTTTGTTGATTTTTGTTTTGTCTTCCCGAGTCGTCTCTTGTAACTTTTTTAGACGCATCTTAGACCTCTTTTAATCCTTATTGAGTTTGTTCTGATGAGATAGCAAAGGTGTTAATGATTCACGATAATACGCCAAAAAAAAAATAGCATAGGTGTTTAATAGCATCACATATGCAAAAATGGGAAAAGAGTGAAAATTCGGGTGCCTTGTAGGGACTCATGTTTCAGATTTCATGGTACTGGTGAACAAGAGTGATTATTTAGAGTAATGCCTGTTTTGGGCTCTTTTACTAGTTCTATTGCTTCTTATGGAAGAATCCATCACTTAAATCTGCATAACTGGTCCCTATATGTATAATTTGGTTAGAAATAGCCAGTTTTGATAATCTTTGTTTTACCTATGTACTTATATAGCACTTCTATAGGATTTACAATTGTTCATATGATCCATCAATTTAACATCAAATCGGAAAAAAAAAAACAAAAACTATCCATCATGAATTTAGTTTTGAACAAAGCTGTGACATACCTGGAATTATTACTGAAACCTGTATAATAAGTAGATTTATAATATCCCATGTATACACACTAGGAACCAAACTCTACACCATTATAAATAGTCATGTATAGGTCAAATCAATCTTGACATGATACAGAATTTATATGACACGATCGAATATCATACCTAATTACATGGAAAAATATCACATTAATCAAATTTTTTTTGCCTAGTAAAAGAGAAAAACTTAAATCAAGGTTACAATGTTGTCTATGTATGTTACACTGAGATCAATCCTGTGATTTTCTTGTTTCGTTTTCAGCCAAGTTTCTACATACACAGTGTTTGGTTGTTGTATAGGTAACGCATTACACCTTGACCCACACCCTCGTCTGAAATAAAGTTCACAATGTTGACTTGTTGTCTGTGAACGAGTGAACGAGTGATTTCTCGTATGTGTAAACGTGGAAAAATCATTTCATTCTTTTTCCTAAAGTGATGGATAAAACTAACTTTTATTATATCATGAGAGCGTATCCAGTTGATTCCATCAGACATTCTATGAACCTAACCGCTATAATTTACTAGTTAATAAAAATAAGGTTAGTTTCACTCTTCTTCGGAGTTTGAAATTAATAAAAGAATCTCATGCACTTCTAGTAGAACTCTTTCTTCAGAGAATCATCCCCAGGAATTACAACATTGGCTCCGGTCCCTGGAAAGCATGGGCCGTCACATGGTGGGTCAAGTCGGTTCTGCTCCATGCCAATTAGTAACACAAGATGAATGACTTCTTAGTCTTGATCTCTAGGATTTCCTGTCCCTTATATTTTGAACAATTTCCTTTCAAAAAACGAACTCACAAAATAAACTTTAGATCATTTTTTTGAGATCCCAAGTTGGGCAATTATAAATTTAATGAGCGTCGTAGATGTTGCACGCATCCCAAGTTTAGATTGAAGCCACATGTCCTTCGATTCACCTCAAATGGGAAAAAAAAAAAACAAATGAGTTGTCATCTCAAAGATCCGTAAATTTGAAACTCCTAAAAGACGTGTTGGTTGAAATAATATGTATGATTTGCGTCATTATGTACATTCTAATTTATATATATCGTATTCATCAACAAGTTTAACGAGCATGTGATTAAAACGACTCTCGACTATTAAAAATTGTGTTGCTTAATACATACTTCCAAAAGTTTCAGATACTATGGCTAACAGAAACCGTATATGTAATGGCAAGAATATTAATGATTAGCAGCTGCCAGATTTGCCCATTTTGAGCCCCAGAATCAGAGCAGTATATAAGACATACCTTGAGAAGCCAAAGGTTGGCCATAGAAAGATTCTTTTGAGTCAATCATCTTTTTCAAAGGAGACTGAAGAAGTGCTTTTGCAGCAGACCACTTTCCTTTTTGACAGTCTCAAGGACTACCAACTTATTATTTTGTTGGAAATCAAATGGTGTGGGTAGGATTGTTTTCGTGTCGTTTTTACCTTTGTATCAATGATATTGTTATTTTATCTCCTATCCGTGACATTAGTAACCGACTTTGTAGCGTGTGAGGTTCGTATAATTGAGTTCATAATAACTCATTTATTAAGTATGATTGGTCAATTTATTTATACTCCAAATCCAACAAAGATGAACTCATATCTCATAAGTTTGCGTTGACTTCGTGTCTAATTAGCGAGTCATGTTGAGATTGTCCCAAAAATATAATATGCCTCCAATGGTGTTAAAACTAGATGCCTAATTGTAGTCATATTTGCTATGTATCGATAGTCTTTTTCTTATAAGCAACGATATTTTTACACTACAAGAGAAGGGGAGGGGAAGGGAGAAGAGACTCGAACCATCAGCATGCCACTCCATTATGAGTTGGTCGAGTTTAAGGACCAAAGTCCTACCCGAATGGCTCTTAACCAACTCATAATGGGAAGAGGTTGTAAATTGCAAGGCAGTGGATAAAACTGTGTTTGAAGATGAGTAGTCTTTTTAAATTTTTCGCACTAGCCCACGTAAAAATGTTAGTATTCGAGCTTTTCAACCTGATCATGGGCCAGGCCCACCCTGATTATGGGCCAGGCTTTTGACAAATTAATATGGCTTCTCATTAAACAAAATCCTTTAATCATGACCACACATTCACACAATTTACAAGTCAAACTTATGCCAACGAGGCTTATTGTCACAAGCAGCAATGTGACGATCACGATCTGATTATGACACTACACAACACAATATGACTTGGTTGACAAACCTTATTTCACCAGTAGAAAACCAAAGCATATCAGCAATCCAAAACACTGCCTCAACTCCTCCATTCCAGTTCAAGTAGCCTGTTCTGGACACCCACGATCGCCTTTCGCTGCCCTGAGGTGCCACCACCATTTTTTCTAACAGTGTCAACTTCAGATTGTTGACGAAGACTATGCTTCTTGTTAAGCACTTTAGCTTGATTGGAACTGTTACTTCTCATCGGAACAGCGACCGGACATGGTCCTGATCGGAGAGTTTTTTCCCAGTTGAACTTCTTGGTATCAGAAGCCACCATTGCTTGCCCATTATCCGATCTAGAACTCCATGGCTGACGACTTTCTCGGGCATCTTTCTTGATCTCTTTGATCTCAATTTTGGTTCCTCCTTCCATTCTGATGTTTATATTCACCTCAGACAGTGTTTTCTTGTTGGTACCTCGTTGATTTTTTGCCTCGGGTTCGGATAATTCTCTGGCTTTCCTTTCCTTTTGTTGTTGATAAAGTCGGTGCAATCGAAGTGCAAGATGATATATTTTGTCCATAATCTCTTCCTCCAAATCTCTTTCTACATCCATTTCAAGCTCACTGCGAATCTTCAACTCCTCGACAGACATTGTTATGTTGGTTATGTGGCACTTGTTTTTTGGCCCCGAAGTTTCAAATGACTTCCTTTATGATCAAATGTAACATGTACCACACACGTTAACAAGTAAAACATTTACTAAAATTGTTAAAGCTTGAGATCCCAAATAAATAATCAACGAAATAGAAAGATGCAGAACACACAATATAATGTGGTTGGCTCGAAACTCTATGTCTATGGGAAAAAAGCGCAACGTAAGACGTTCACACCAAAGTTGAAAATTTTATATAATTTTCCTAGTTTTTACGTGACATTATAATTTTTTTTTACACATAGTTTGGTTCTCTTTTCCTCAGATAAAAATCTATGACCGTCTCTGACCAAAATTGTCGGAAAATTACAATATTTTAGCACCTGAATATACTCGTTTTCTAATTAATTTGGATTTCCATATTCTGAAGAGATCAAGTTTACAAAGAGCTTTTAATCTCCTGTTCAAATTTTTATTTTATTTTTATCCAATCTCTTATTCAATTTAAACGGCACAAAATAAGACCCAAAAATAATTGCGCTTGTCCCTGGAGGGCTACGCCCTTAGACTCCAAAAGAGCCTTGTCCATGGGCTTCGGTCAGCCCCTATAGGTCCTGCTCTATGCCAATATGGATCGAGCCCCCAAAATTTTCACAATTAGAATTCAACAGTTATTACTTAGTTAGAACAACTACAAATGAGAGTGGAATCAGGGAGGTAATCTTTTATGTCACCCCATATTCAAAATTCTCCATTCCAAGGGGGTGGCATCAAGGTTCTTGGGTGACAATTTTGACAACTTTGGAGAGAGAGAGAGAGAGAAAGAGGTTGCAAATGGATTGATGAATATAAATCCATTAAATTGTTGAATGATTCAACGATGAATATAGATTGATGAATGAAAATATGAAAATAACACCCTATTTTAGCACCTGTCATTAGAGCAGATTTATAATTCAGAGAAGTTAAAACCAAAATACTATTTAAGGTTATAAATGAGTGATTTGATACTCCAAAATGACAACTCCTTTTAGAGTTGCTCTTAGAAAAAAAAAAACATCAAAATAAAATACAAGACATTCACAATAAAATTTGTCACACATCCTAAAAACGTACAGACAAAACACCTACTCACCGTCTGAAACACACCGCAAGCTCAATACTGCTACAAGTTCTATCTTGAGACTGCAAAACCCACAAAGGATATTGTCAAGCAAGCTCAATGAGATGATATACATATATGTGTGGGTGGGTGTCTCTCTCTCTGTCTCTACCAATAAAACTAATGAACTTACTTCTGGCGGATATGCTTTGATGTTCCATATTGTTGCTTTTGGCCAAGCTGGTCTTGTATTTATGCCTTTCATCAACCTTTTTGATCCTAGTAGAACGACAGTAACCCTGGACATGTGGACCTCTCACCTTTGGTCTATCTAGGTAGAATGAAGACGACATAAGATGGAATTTAAGAACTAAGGTTACCGTTAGAGTCGTTATTTCAGTTGGGACATTTAAATTTAGGCACCAAATACGTCTAGGAGAAATGACAAGTTAATGGACCACACATGGAATTCAATAGGAGAAAAATATACTTTGTCTTGGCTAGTGCTTTACGTGGAAGGAAACATGTGTTTGGGTTGCCCTTAAAGCACAATCTATATATGTCACATTCCCACTTGTCTTTGATGTGAATGTCCAGAGAAAATTGGGCATTCTACAAGTTTTCTAATTGGAAATTATTAATATATATTTCTTTCATAATTTCCTTACGAGATTCACAAAAAGAGAAAAAAAAAAGCCAATATGCTCAATACCCGGTAAAAGGTTGTTTGTCAACAATGAATCTAAGTATATTTAGATTGTAGAAGACATAAGTTCGAATTTGACACGAAGTAACATGATTTGATTTAGATAAACACTTACGAACCTGATACAATATATTTTTATTTTTGGGTAATTAAAGAAGAATTAAAAAAACCTGATACAATATAATTAGCTTTTTCCTCCACTTTTTATTTTTCCAGAAATATAGTTTGGAAAAATTTAATTAGAAGCACATGCATGGTTGTTTCTCAACTCCATGCCAAGTAAACGTTGTTTATGAACCACTCAATCTAAGTGTGTGTCATTTGATGCAAGCTAAACTATATATGATTATAAATAAGTTGAGTATAAATTTAATATATTTGAACATAATGTGACATTATTCAATTTAGTTTTGCATGAACATCATACAATATAACTAGCTGTCTTTTAAAAAAAAAAACATTTTGGTGAGAGACTTATAATTAGAAGCATGCGGATGGTTGTTTATCAACTCAATGCCTAGTAAACACCAGGAAAAAAATTCCAAGTAAAACGGCTGTTTGTCAACCATAGGACATTTGAAGCAATTTTTAATGTTTGTCATGTTTCCGCATATATATTTAGGTAAGAGTGATGAATGACTTCATCTGGTATGTCATCATCTAGGAGTTGTCTTCCAGACGCGGGGGGGGGGGGGGGGGGGGGGGGGGGGGGGAGATTCGGTAATGTGCCACAATTATACGCCAGTTATTTTCCGTGCTTGAAGATATGGAATAATAAAAAAAATTGTCAACAATAAACATATTTATTTTTATACCAAAAATTAAATCACAAACATAAAATAGAGATAAAGAAATATAAGTACCGATTATAATGTAGGTGAGCAGTGTTAGTGATGATGGACGGCGGTGGTGATGGTGGGAGACAATAATGGTTGTGGTGGATAGTGACAACTGTGGTAGTAGTAGCAATCCTGAGTGACAACGGTGATGGTGGTAGATTTTTGGGTGACGATGATAGTAGTGGTAGCTGTGGGTGATGACAGTGGTAGATGTGGAAGGTGGTGGACGGCAGTGATGGTGGTTGGCAGTGATAGTGGTGGGACAACGACAGTAGTGATGAGTGGTGACGATGGTGGTGGTGGACAACAATGGGTACTTCTTAGCGACAGTGTGATGGGTGATAACAAATGACGGTGGTGATAAGCGTGGTGAGAGTAAGTGACAGCGAGTGACTGTAATGGTGGGCGATAACGGATAATGGTGGTAGGTGTGGTGGGGATGGGTGACAGTGGTTGGTGGTAATAATGGTGACAACGGGTGGTGATGGGTTATGGTAATGAGTGATGATGGACAACAATGGTAGTGGTGGGTGCTGATGGTGGCGACGGTGATAATGGTAATGGTAATAAATATAAAAATAAGATGATGATGATGATGAAAGTAGTGGATGGTGACAATGGTAGCAATCAGTAGTGGGTGGCAATGGTGGTGGTGGTGATGGCAATGGGGACAGTGAGGGTGGGATGGGGGTGCATATGGGGCAGTAACGGTGATGGTAGTAGTTGTGATGGTCGTGGAGGTGGTGGTAGGGCGGTGGGGCAGTGGTTGTAGTTTTAGTGATGGTGGTAAGGCGGTGACGATAGTGGTGATGGTGGTGGAGCGGTGAGGGTGGTGGTGGTAGAGATAGTGATAGAACGGTTCTAAACACTCTATTTTTTTAAAGTACTTTTGAGAAATAATTCCTATAAATACTTTTTAAAAGTTACTTCAAATATACCCTTAAGACCTTATTTTTCCTATTAAATTTAGATTTTAATAATAACCGTCAGATTAACTTTAAAATAAAATTTAAAGAGATCTCAACCGAAAATAGTAAAAATTATTTTGTTTATCTTTTGAGATTTGACTTGTTGTATTTTATTATATAAATGTTTTTATAATTTTTGTAAGCATTTTTACTATTTTGTTATAATTATTTTTACTACTTTTATAATACTTTGTAAGCATCCTAAAATGTTAGGATCATCCGTAAGTTACCACAAAAGAAATAAAAACACTCACAAGAATTGTAAAAATAGACACAAAAGTTGTAAATTTTTTTATTTTTAAATGATCCACAAAATTGTAAAAAACGCATTAATATAGTAAAGACATAAATACAATTAGTCAGTATCAAGATCTATTTTTTCTTTTCTTGTTATTTGTTTGAGCAAATGAGGGACATTTAGGTCGGCTTTCTATTTTATATTTTAAACAACTTGAGTAGCCGTAGCTTTGTTGCATTGCTAGCTCCTCGTTTCCTTAATTTTTCTAGAAATTTAAAGTGACGTCTTTTATACTTTTTCTCTCTGACAAACTTCCTAAAGTCGTCCTAAATAGAGATTAAAGATCATAGTTCAACCTAAAAAATATATTTATTTATTTTTATATTACCTATACGTCGTAACCTTGTAAAAACAATATATAGTTGTTTATCTGCACGGTTGCGTCCCTACAATAACTTGAGGTAGCGATCCGCTAGATAATGAATTTGAAACAACCAAAGAATTAGGAAAGGATCGGATGAACACCTGGCTAATCTTCCTTCGAAATTCAAGCCAGCATGAAAGTTATTAGCACGGTGTATTTTCTAGATTTAAATTGCATACTTTTGTTCAACTTTTGTAGAAGTATTTATATCTGAGCTAGCAATGATTGAAGGATTTTTGAGTCTCATCTTAAAATTTAATCGCTCGCACACGTATCTATGCATAATAAGTGTTATCCCATCAAATTCTCTCAAAACTGATTCACTCGGGGCGATTGGACCCTTGCTCGGGACACGTCGATTCTTTATGGCCATATCCCTAATTATTAAATACCACTATTTGGTGCTTGACACCTACGCCCGAGTATTCACTGTTCGAAACTAAGCACCCCTCAAGTTTTACCGAGGACAACAAGCCGGTGTCATAGTAGTTAATAGCTTGTAATGATGACTGTCCTCACACTTCTTGAGGATTTTGATGCGCATTTAATTACTTATAGTCACTCAAAATCTTATTTAATGAGCTGTCATATCTCCTTTAATATCCGGCCCCTGATAGATGTCCTCGGCCTCCCCAAGACTTTAACTCTTCGACGTCTCGTCTACGCGCCCTTTGTACTTCATAACAGATATAATAATCCACGCCTCAACATGCGGCTATTGAGCTGCCTAAAATCCCATCACTATCCCATGTAAAATCATATAAGGAAACTTATGTAAAAAGAAAGGAAAAAAAACAACAAAGAAAAGGTTGGTTCTACTGACTTATGAGTCATGCTTGTGGCATTTAATAATAGCAAATTCACGCTCATTAAGTTGCCAATACTCGTTCAACTTTTCTTGGTGAAAAAAAAACCCAAAGAGAGAAAATAGAAATCATCTTACAATTGAGAAAATATTCAATGTAACAATGATTTTGGATCATCACCATTACGTAGTGTAACTATTCAATAATAAGTTACCAGATACACAACGGGAGTCCCACTAATTCAATGTATTATTTATAGTTATTAATAGTTATTAGAGTAATAGGGTTTACTTTTTCTATTTTTTATTTTTTTTATTGAATTATAACATCATGTAACAATAAAAATATGGTACCAGCATTACATTAAAAATAAAAATGTGGTATCAGTGTTTGGTAGTTGGGTTTTATTTTTGGTAATCTATTGGCTCTAGTTTAATCACTTTTCATGGAAGATCAATTATCTTTATTTTTATAATATGTTTTAACTCAACTCAAATTACAATCACCTTTAAAGAGGTGGAGATAACAACTCTATGAGGGCCAATTATATTTATCCTTCGTGACATCCTCTAAAGAGGTAGTTCGCACAAAGTTAAATACTTTATAAAAAAAATAGTTAATTATAAATTATACCTTGAAAGATCGTTCGAAATATTACATTAAGTGATATATTATATTGGATATAAAAAATATTATATAAATATCTAGATTCTATTGGACATTCAAATGGTAAGGTTGATTTTGAACTTTAGAGTATATCAGACCCACAAAATAAAGGGTAATATGAAATTATAATTTTTTATTAGGATAAAATCATATTTTTTAACGGTTATATTAACATACGTGTTACACGTGCATAAACGTCATAAGATGTAAGAGTAATATTCTAAATTAATGTGAAGGGTTCAAATGATTAAATGACAAGTGTGAGAGGATCTAAGTATAATTTATTAATTTAATTTTAGGTACACATTAATACAAATTTCTATCTTTAAGAGTGTAAATTGAGATCTCTTATCCTTGAAAGTGCACATTAATACAAATTTATATCTTTGAGGGTATAAATTAAAATTTTTGATCTTTAAGAACCTAAATTGATATTCGAACTATCATGGTCCGACTTACAATTAACCCAAAAAATTAATATTAATAAAAAGCCGGCCGCTTTTGAACTCGGTTGCACTTTTTTTCTAAGCAAATCCCTACACACCTCTGATTAGTCGTTCCGTCTCTCTCCTTCTGTTTCTCCGTCCTCCCCAATTATACTCTCTCTCTCTCTCTCTCTCTCTCTCTCTCACACACACACACACATACATTCCCTGCATTTGCTTTCACACGGTTTGACATACATTTGCTTTGCATGATGCAATCACTCTCGCCGGCGATCGGTCCGAAACTGGTTCTCCCGGCGAGAAATTCGCACTGCGATCATTTGATGTTCGGCTCGGTTCTACAGAGTTTGAGACCGAAGTTGAACCAAAGAATTTGTAAGAAATTGCGAATTCTTGCGGAGAACGAAAGTCCAACCACCGCGATCGATTTCAGTGATCCTGATTGGAAGTCAAACTACCAGAAGGATTTTGAGACTCGATTCAACATTCCTCATCTCACTGATGTTTTCGAGGATGCTGATTCCTATCCTTCAACTTTCTGTCTCAGAATGAGGTTCTTATTGCTTTTTTTTCTCTGCTATATATTGTAGTGTCGAGTTCGCATTTGTTGCTGAAGCGGTCATCTGATTGTCACTCTTGTTTCAATCTTGTTATTTAGAGCTTTCGTTGTTGAATTTTGTCTGCGATCGCTGAGTTAAGTTTATTGTAATGTTGAATTCAGAAGTAACATCTTGTTCTTTTTCTAATTTTCATTTTCAGCTAATGCTACTTGAGATCAGCTATTAATTTTTTGGCTTTGATGTTTTGCTAGCTTGTTTGGTTGGACGTTTATATTAGTAGGTTTTGTTTTATTAATATAGATGGCTTTACTTTTTATTTTCTGGCTATTATCTACCTTGAACATCAGTATTTCAATTAAAAGGAAGTTAATATTCTTTAGCTTGTTGGCATCTGTGGAATTGCTTGATATATGTGTTTCTTGATGTAGTTTGAGTTTACTCTTGCAGGACTCCAGTAACTGAAGATTTTGCGGATGGGTATCCATCTGATGAAAAGTGGCATGGATATATTAATAATAACGACAGAGTACTCCTTAAGGTATACCGCTGCCCTACTTTTCATTTGATTCCTCTATAACCTTTGCAAGGAAAGAAAGTTGATGAGATATTTTCAGATGTTAATAATCGAGAATCAATCATACCATCAATCGTGTGATTTGATTGTACTCTAGTATGCGATCTTCAACACTTCCTCTCAAGTGCCAACTTGAACTGGAAAAATAGAATAGTCTTCGAGATTGTGCAATTGTTCAATTTGTCAAGAATGCTCTGTTGTTAAATTTTCCAGGCGTACGGTTCTGTTGAAGTTTTCAAAAATGCAGCTTTGTTGATAAAGTTCTCATGAATGGAAGATTGGGAACAACAATATGCACGGAACAATCCATTATGCAAATACAAAGAAGTAGTAGTGTGCACGAAATGACTCATTGTGCAAACATGAAGAAAAAGATGCATAGGATTGAGACGTAGGAAAAGGTGCACGGAATTAGCATCGTGGAAGCATAAACTAGAAGCACAATCAAGCAGGGGCTCATAGGACCCGTTGTGATACGGTGTTGAATTTTGAATAAAGAGATTGAAGAGAGAAAGAGGACAACAAAAGAACACACAAAACCGCAAATGCCCGAAGGACTACATTTTCGTTGTGCCCACCTAATTGCTTACTTGCCTCACATCTATATCTATAGGATGAAAAAAGTGCAGACATTTGACAAGGAATAACCAATCAATTATTTATAGTTTACAGAGAAAATCATGTGTTCAACTTGTGATTCACATGTCAATAATCGAGAATTAATCATTCCATCAATCATGTGGTTTGATTGTGTTGACCCATCAGTCATGGGATTCTGAACCAACAACTCATGATACTATCCTAGCTCATACCCTATATTCATAGTAGGAAACATCATACTTCTACAGTGTTGTTCTTAATTTTCTGTTGGACACTAGTTTTTAGAAACTAGATTGAATTACATCTTCTTGCATTATGCTTGGGGCTGCTTCCTCTCTATCACATAGTTTGGTCTGTTTATTACATTGCCTTAATGAATGTTTTATGCTACATGCCAGGTCATAAACTACTCCTCTCCTACATCTGCTGGCGCTGAGTGCATTGATCCTGATTGTACGTGGGTGGAACAATGGTAAATGTCACGTAAACCTTTCTTAGGATATGTCTGAAACACGTCATAATGAATTAGAGAACGTTTGAGGTCTATAAGTTTTCTATCACAATTTCAGATAGAAAAAATGAAGGACATTGACTCTATTTTTCGGAACTTAATGATCAAATGAGGGGAAACCTGGAAACTGTGACTCACCAAAAGTAAATTGCACTGAAAGATTAATAAAAGATGAATTGTATGGGCCTTTCCATTGTGACATAAGGCTTCATTTGTGCATTGTATTTTTGTTTTTCTTACAAGGTGTAACTATGCCTATTTTAAAGGAATGAAACCTTCATATATTTGGATCCATTGAGTGGATCGACAACAGAAACGACATAATCATAATTTACAACCTCCTACCCACCATAGTTCTTTAGAGATATAGCCTAGTGTGACAGTGAATTCACTTCCTTATAGATTTTCATCTCTTTTACTAATTACTCAACGTAGCGGCAAACCCCTGAAACTCGTAAGTTGAAAATTGCGGAACAAAGTTTGGCATTATAGGGGTCAACTTTTTAATGAGGGGTCAACTTTTTAATGATTTGATATGATGACTTGATTCAGTAAACACTTGGTAGTTGCTCACAGAGCAATGATAGAACTTCTTGAACAAAGGCACTCCTAATCACCTGCAAATAAAAGCCACAACCTAGATGGGCAGGAGAAAAGGTTCACTAAACCAGATTGTTGCATTTTGTTGCATTTGAATTAAGTCTCATATTATTGTCAGAGCTTCATTGTTACATCGATATATATTTGTAGTTTTTTCATGTACTACTTTGTATTATTTGACAAATGAAAGCTGCAAAACTATCTAAAGTATATGGCCCTGAAATCTATCCAGGGTTCACCGTGCTGGTCCTCGGGAGAAAATATACTTCGAACCAGAAGATGTAAAAGCAGCAGTGGTAACTTGCGGGGGACTTTGCCCTGGTCTTAATGATGTAATCCGCCAGGTAGATGGTAAACCCAAATGTCATTGTGTTCGTAGAAAATAGTTTCTATATATCTACATCACACTTGAGACGTCTTTTAATGAAGTTGGCATGGTTACCAACTCTTGACCCGAATTGAAGAAGTTAGATCTTTACCTTTCTCATGTCTTTTTCTTGGTCACATAACAAGTGTATGTTCATATAGGCTTCACTTGACTTCTTTGATGGGTACCTAGTGCACTTTTATGATTAAAAAATGCAAATTACATAATTGCTAAAACAGTCATCTCTGGAAAAGCAAAGCACAGTTTAAATAGATGATTTCACAAGATTTAATGGAACTGTATCCATATTTAGTTACCATGAAAGCTTTTGCAAATATGCTTCTAAAAATCTAGAATTTCCTGATTGTGAATTATTTTTCTTGTGTGTTATGGCTGCAGATTGTTATCACCCTTGAAATATATGGTGTGAAAAAAATTGTGGGAATTCCTTTTGGTTATCGTGGATTCTCTGAGAAAGAATTAGCCGAAATCCCAGTGAGTTCCTTTTCTTTTCCTTGCAAGCATCTCTCTTGAGTGTCAATTGTGTAATGAGTTTCTCTTGCCTATCAGACATATCCATGTCAATATATATTCTCTTTGCTTTTTTTTTTTTTTTTTGTCTAAGTTGTTATGGGTTCAATATATGCTTTTTATGTCTGTTAATGGGATCATAGGTTGCCATGGTTTTTTTTCCCACTTAACTCTTCATGATATGTCCCTTCATGAACAATTCCTGGTCAATCTTTAGTCTACCGTGAGCATGTTTTGTTGGAATTTGGTGGAGGACCATTAACTATGGGAATGTCTCCATAAATAATGTACTGTATATCATGTAGCTAAGGATGTGTGTGATCATGTTGTGTTCGTTATAAGTTGCCACCAAATGTGTGTAGCTTGTACCTAGATAACCTTACAACCTCAATATATGAGTGTCATAAGATCCACTGGGTTCCTTGATCAGCATAACCATAGGGCAAGTCCTCCTTGTGCCTCTTGGGATTTTGGTGTCGAATCATAGAGGCCTGATCAGAGCTGGGTGTGCATAGATATAATTTTTTATGTTCCTTTATGAAAAGCAAAAAAATGACGATCATACTGCACAGCATATAGCTGACACCCCCCCCCCAAAAAAAAAAAAAAAACCCCCAAAAAAGGGCTAGCTGATACAAGGCTCATTGGTTCTAGGTTTCATCTATTTCTTTACGATATGAATGTTTCGTCTTTCTTTTACTATTGACGCTGTGTTTATTTGTTTAGAGTTGTCTCTGATTATCAGTTATCAAGGAAAGTGGTTCAAAATGTTCATCTTTCCGGTGGAAGTTTGTTAGGAGTTTCGCGCGGAGGACCTAATGTTAGTGAAATAGTGGACAGCATGGAGGTGATTGTTGATCTCTTTTCATTGGCAGACTTTGTGTTTTTCTATAGGGTTGCACTGATTTTTATACTGGTTTCAATAAACTGATGTCAGGAAAGAGGAATCAACATGCTTTTCGTGCTGGGTGGAAATGGTACACATGCTGGGGCCAATGCAATCCACAATGAGGTTGTTAAGACTAGCCATATGCTACATTGGGGCAGTATACTCTGTGATGTAATGTATTTTAATGTCAGTTTTCATGGGGATCTTTTTTGTGATAACATTTTCAAACCAATCCATTACTTCTCAATTTTGATGTTGTGGTGCATGTATTTCCCATTTTTTAGATATTTGGGATGGACGTGATTGTGAATGAACTATCATGTTTTGGCTGAATGTATCTTGAAGCATTCTTCATTTCCCACTTTTTAAATGAAAGTAATTTCTGTTTTTCTTTATGCACCAGTCAGGAACGCAGGATTCCATTGTCTCTTTCTTTCCATCAAGCTTTGGGTTCATGAATGCTTCTGGTTACTTCTAGCAGTTCATATATCATTTCCAAGTTCTAATATTCTTTTTGTTGCTGGTGTTTTAGTGCTGTAAAAGAAGGTTAAAGGTGGCTGTAGTTGGAGTGCCAAAAACCATAGACAATGATATTCTGCTGATGGATAAAACTTTTGGTTTTGATACTGCTGTGGAAGAAGCACAACGAGCTATTAATTCTGCATACATCGAGGTAGAAATAAGTTCTAATTTTTAGTGTTGAAGAACCTTCATGTTCTATATATATTTATTTCATTCATTTTATTACTTGCCAAATTGCAGTAGTGATTCATTCACTAGATCCATTTCCTAATATATTTTAATTGACTTGCTTTTCCCTATTTTATAACAGGCGCATAGTGCTTATCATGGCATTGGAGTTGTGAAATTGATGGGTCGTAGTAGTGGATTTATAGCTATGCATGCATCTCTTGCTAGCGGGCAGATTGATATATGTTTGATACCAGAGGTATTGTTACTGGTTATATAGAGGATTATATATATTAATATGAACAATGTATTAACACATTCTGTATCTTCACTTTCTAAGGTACCTTTTCATTTACATGGACCTCATAGTGTCCTGAATCATTTGAAGTATTTGCTTGAAACAAAGGGATCAGCTGTTGTATGTGTAGCAGAGGGAGCTGGGCAGGTGAGTTGAATTAAGTTCTTGTTTTTAGGCTTCGTACTGCAACCATATTGAAGTGAAGTATTTGTTTCTTAGCCTATTCTGTCTCCATATGAATTACCTATGACTTTTTGGAAGCCATATAGAAATGGTGCTTTATATTCATTGTTTTAAGTTTTCCCCGAAGAAAAGTACATGGGAAACCATTGTATTTGATATATTACCAATAGGGAGTCCATAATTGCTTTTAGGATTTTTCAAGTCCTTCTGTTGCAGAAGTGCAGAACTGATTTCCAGTGTTTTGACATAGGGATCTAGACAAGTGGAGCTGGGTTTTTTTTTTTTTTCCTGAGAAATACTAACAGGGCTCTGTTTTCTTGCTTTCTGGTCCAGAATTTTCTCCAGAAAACTAATGCCAAGGATGCATCAGGAAACATTGTACTTGGAGACATTGGTGTACATATACAACTAGAGGTTAGAGTTTATGATCTTGATATTGATTATTGCTTACAGTAACCTAATAATTTGTTGGTATGGTCTCTGTTGAACAGTTTTAGTTATTTAATTTAACTTTTTGAGCCAAAGTTGAATTAGGGTTGTAAAAAAGTAATTTTTTTCTTTCTTTTTCTCTTCTTTTTGTTCTCTCTCTCTCCATTTTTGTTTTCTTTCTCTTTTTTTTTTTTCCTTTTTAAAGTGCTGGAGCGTTCAGATGTGAATAAAGCTTCTACCCACCAGGGTTTTGAATTCTATCACAATGCTAAATTTCTTATCCTTCAGTGCTTTATATTATATCAATAAATTGACACAGATTTTAGGCGACATATAACTAGCTTGATTTGAAGAATAGGGCCTGACCTGGTGTCATCTTGCATGTAGTTCCTTTACAAACCATCATCTAACAGAAGTTTTCAGTGAGTCAAAATTAATTTAACCCCGTATGATGTTGATTAGCACTTTAAGGTCAGTGATGGACTGCAATGCTACAACAGACAGTATTTGAAAGAAAGATATGGAGATTTCCTTGTGGAAAAACCTTGGGAAAAGGGTACTGATATGGCAAAGATATTTTATAACATTTCTATGCTATGTATTTTATACATCAGGCAGTTTGTTGAGAATGAACAGAACTTCTGCTGATAACACTTGAAGGAAGCAGTGTCTGGCAAAAATGTACTGTGCCAGTTATCCCACAACAGGGTGAACAGCGGAAATAAAAAGCTTGCTAACCTGTGGTATCTTATTACTCTCATAAAACCATAGAAGATTAAATTCTTGCTCACCTTTAATACTTTGTAATTTTAAAAACTTCTCAAGTCATTTAATAAATGGCACACTTCAATTCAGTATTCTGGATGATTCATTGGTTTATACATTTTTGGGCTCACCAAATCTGTTACTGATTCAATTTACATACTTTCCTGTTAGACAAAAAAATACTTCAAAGAGATTGGTGTCCCAGCTGATGTAAAATTCATCGATCCTACATACATGATCCGTGCTTGTCGTGCAAATGCATCAGATGGAATCCTTTGTGCTGTACTGGGTCAAAATGCTGTAAGTATCTCATGCTCACATATTCTGGCTCTTTGTTGACATAGAGTGAAATGGATCCTTAGTTTTGTGGGGTTTGCTTCATGAAAATTATCTACAAATGTAACCTTCCTACAGCAACTTTCTGCTCTCTCAGTTGCGCTGTTCATTTTCTTAATCACTTTAGTAGATTTACAATCAAAATCAGTTTGGTTCGGGTATCTCTGGTAAATATAGTTTCAACGTAAACACTTGGTTTCGACAGGTTCATGGTGCATTTGCTGGATACAGTGGCATCACGGTCGGTATATGCAATACTCACTACGTCTACCTTCCCATTCCTGAAGTCATTTCTTACCCCCGAGTTGTGGACCCTAATAGCCGTATGTGGCATCGTTGCTTGACTTCAACAGGGCAACCGGACTTTCTCTAATTAAACATGCATTTTAATGTTTCCTTGACAAGTGCAAGATTTATTGTAGGGAAGATCGAAGTAAAGAAAGCCAGCTTCAGAAAGTTTCTATTTTTTTCACCCAATGTTGTAGAAGAAATAACACACGTACTGCACCATTTTTTGTTAGGTTTATAGCATTACAGTGCCAATTCCCACGGCATGTCATAATAAAACATCGCGAAGCGATAACTTTTTGAGTTCTTTTTCAGCTCATATGTATCTGAGAATTATATTTCCGAGATACAGAAGGTATGAACAAGACAATCCAATTGAATTCGTATATGAAATTTTCGGTAGTATTTTTATGATTTTGATTTCGGATTTTCCAATATTTGAATGAATTTTAAGCAGCTAAAGGCAAATCTATATTTGTAATAACACATCATATTTAATGATGCACAAAATACGTAAATGCACAATTAACAGTTGAGTGTATGATGATTAATAAAATAATCAATAAAGCAATTAATGAATAAGACAAATATTTAACCAACACAAGTAACTCACATATGTATAGTGGTTCAGTCAAGGTGATCTACTCTATTTTAGTTCTCCGGGAAGGATAGGTACAACTAAAGATAAGTACACTTAAATATAATTTTGATCTTCGAGTAGTGATTATCTTGATTCTTACTCTCCATGTGTGTTGATTTTCTTGAACTCTTTGAATTTTAGATTGGGTTAAATTTATGAGCTGGACTTGACATGTTTTTTAACTGATTTGGGCTTACCCATGAATTGGCTTGGACCCGACTATATCTAGGCTCATCAATATTCATCTTTGATTCATTTATTTTTTTTTTTATCATATCTACCTTTATTTGAATTGATATCGAGCTGGTATGATGTGCAGGATTGCTTTTAAGCACGATCAGATTGTTGTTATTATTTAATGAAGTTTCAACAACGCAAGGCAGTTTATTGAAAAGCTGTTACCCAGTAGAATGTACCAACGTGTGAATTCGATCGATGCGACGATGAAATATAGTTCTACTTAGAATTTTACAGATTAGAAATTTTATTTTTAATGGACTCTAGTATGGATTGTGAATTTTAAATTAGTTTGATATAGCGTATGATTGAAATGAATAATAAAAACAGACTTATATAACGGATCTTAAATGATTTGAACATAAGATTTAGTTTAGTTTAATTTAGTTATTCGGCTGGAATTTGAATTCAAGTTTTGAAATTGGATTCAGATTGGTCGAAATCCGGTTTATTGACATGCATAGGATAAATTCTCATGTAAATGGTTCCAAATTCGGATTCAATTCAGAATCACCAACTTTATAAAATGGGGTTTTTTTTTTTCAGTGTTTAGATTAGTTCACGTGTAGCTCGACTAATTTTCACCCCAATTCGATGACCATTCACGCCATGACTAGAAAATTCATGAAAAATGAATTCATCATGTCTTAATCTTAAGAGATTGTTAAAATTTAAACTCATAACATTTGAATTCATGAAGGATACAATGGACTTTCAAGCAACGTTGATAAAATCGCTAATGGCTATTGTCAGGGGTGTTCACCCTATCCTACGGGTAAGAAATATAGTCTTTCGTCTTCCTATCCAATATTTTGTGAAAGAATTTTTTCTTAACCTATCCTACCTGATCAGGTGTGATATTCCTACCCGATTAATCGGGTAGAAAGTTGGGTAAAAAGTCGGATAAACACTGCACATGAGAGGGCATATTGAAGTATAAACATTAAAGTTATATTCTCTCTAATAATTTAAATTATTACAGTAAATAGTGATTTAATAACAAAATTAAAAAAAATAACAAATTAAGTTTGAACAAGATGTTAATGTTGGTCATAATTCCAAACACTAGTTGCAAATATGCGAGTCATAGTGCTTGATTCAGTGCGATTCATTTAGACCATTGGAGTGATCTTAAGAAGGTGTTGTGTGTGTGTGTGTGTGTGTGAGAGAGAGAGAGAGAGAGAGAGAGTTGATAATTAATTATAAATTTTTGTTCTGGGAAGGAGGTGAATGTGATGGGCTTTTTACAGTTTCAAGACACTTGTATTGTGTTTCCTAGAATTGATTCATGCATGTGTGTGTGTGTGTGTGTGTTATTGGGATCATAGCTACTAGTACAGTGAGCTATGATGGCTAAAATTATTATAATCCATTTGACCATGCTTAGCTGTTATTGTGCAGTCAAGGTAACATTTTCTATCACTGTCTCTCTTCTGAGTTAGTGCACAAGTTGTATACCATAGTAAAGGCAATGTTACTTACATTGTATGCTTTTTCTTTTCTTTTTGTTTTGATCTGAGTTGCCTAAAGTACTGAAAATGTATCGATATTTATTGTATTTATAGATATTTTTATTATTATAGCGAGTATTTTTATTATTGTTGTGGTACCGCATAAGAGTTGCAAAAATAATTACCATAATAATAATAAAAACACCAACAAATGTGATAAATTACTCACAAAAATGATAATTTTTTTGGTACTAAAGAAAAATAATTATTAAAACAATGATAAAAAAACTCATAATAGTGATAAAAATATATAAAAAAGTGATAATTTTTTTAATTATAAAAATAACTATTATTATAATAAATTTTAGATGTACGGTATCAAAAAAAATTTTGGTACCGTAATAGTCCCATTTATAAAATCTTACCACTTAGTATGGGTGTGTGTTAGAGCGAGAGAGGGGGGAGTTAGGGGCGGCATGTTCGGGATTCCAATTTTTCTTATTTCTTTTGGTACATTTGATGGGGGAATAATTCCATAAAATTTTTTGCATCCTAGTTGATTGGGGTATGTGTTGGATCACGGATTAAAAGAGGATAATTGGTAGAATAAGAAAACAAAAAATGAAAAATTATGAATAGGTATATTTTAAACTACTTAATTGTGAGAAAATATCTTTACAAAAATTTTTTGTAAATAAATATCATTTGCTTAAAATGTATTGTAGTTAAGTATTCATTGGTGAATATTCAAATATATGTTTCACTAAAATACATTTTTCCTTATTTGAAGACCTATTAGTTTTAGAGTCTCATTTTTAATGGGATTTGATTTATTATATTAATTGTTTCATATTTTAAGGAATTGAATATATTTAAAATTCAAAATTATATCATATGGAATATACCTTAACAACTTGGCTTAGATTTTGAAATTTATTTTTGTATACTATTTTTTAATGTTAAACAGTTATGGTTGTTCTCAAATCTAACAACAATGTCATTTTGTAATGTCCACTATTATGTAACATTGTCATTCATTAAATGTAATATATATAGATGTCATATTATATGATGCATACTATTTAGATTGTGTATGAATCAGTAAATGTAATTTCATAATTTTATTTGTCGATGATTAAAACGTTAATGAAGGTATTACACAATCGTGTATCACTGTAATGTCACATTATCGACAATTTGAATCGAAACAAAAGAAAGATTGGTATTCAATTATGTTTCAACGTTAGTGTTTATTTTATTTTTTTTGAAAATTGAAGGATTTTGTAGTAGATTTTTTTAAAAAAATTTTGAAAACCTTTGTTTTGAGGGATATAGCAGTTGTCGAATTTAATAGGATTGTTACATGATTTATGACAATTTTCTTACTTTTTGTGCCATATAGTTGTTACCTCATTGACATTTCTGTCATAAAAAAAATTATTTCTATACAAAATATTTTGTACTGAGTACTTTTTTGCAATTAAGTAGTAAATTAAATAATGATTCATAAAAAAATATGTGGGGGTCATATATCCCACATTTGGAATGTAAGAAATACATCAAAAATTTCATTTGGATTTTATCCCAACCCAATTTAAAAGGTTAATTTTAATCAATCTACATGGGTTAAATGAAACCCAGGGGAGTTGGAATTTTTTTTGCTAGAGAGGATAACTAATGCAAATGACTGAATTATCATGTCCTCTTCTTTCTCTCTTTCATTTACTTTGTCTCCTTCTGCTATTTTTTCACAGATTTGATTTTTTTTTCAACACTGAAAATAAGGTTCAATCAACATATTTCGAGAAGACCAAAATGTCTTTTTTGACAAGACAACGAATTTAAATAATAAACTAATTCTAATAAAATAATATTTTGTTTGGACTAAGATTAATTAATAACTAATAATAAAATAACTAATTTATAAGAGCTTTAGTTAATTATCAATTGTTCTCGTAACATATAAACACTCATCTAGAAAATATGAAATTACAACATTCTTAAAAATTACATCTAAAAAAAAATTGTTTGGAATTGATAAAAAACTAATTTATAAACCAAACATAATATTGGATTCGATAGATTAGGGGCAAAGCATTCAATGATATCATATTCCATCATTTGTGTCCATGGATCCCACATAAGTGTTTATATATTATCTAAACACTAAAAATGATAAGATATAGCTATTAAATCATAACCAATTTAATGATAATTGAGTTTGAATTAGATAAAAAAAAATATTTTTTTAGATGTCCAATTCAATTGAACCTTGTCATCCAAACAAACCTTTCATTGTCAATTAAATGACAAGATATAAAGTTACACGTCTTAAAATTGAGAGTTCTTAAAATTCGATTGTTCATCGTTCTTTTGGTCTCATATTTTTTTCTCTTAGTAACTTAATTTTATATATTTATTTATTTATTTTGCATTCTATAATTTGATCTAAAATAAATCAAAATATTATAAATGTAAATTGTAATGTCATTTTTTAGGGAGAATTATACACAGATCTCCTGAAATTTGTATGTGCATAACACTTATACCCCTATCGTTCGCGGTTAATATTCGTTAGTAAATTATACCCAGACCCCCTGAAATTTATAGACATATAATACTTGAACTTTTCAAGTTTAAAATGTTATACTTATACTAAAAATACTTCAATTAAAAATAGAATATCAAATATTTTAAATTTTATAATCAAAATTCATATTTTATTATGACATTTATTGAAATAAAATCAAAAATAAAAATTTATTTTTTTCTTAAAAAATTATAATTAGTATACAATTATACTACCTATTAAAATTTAATTTGGTCATTTAAATAACCAAATTTAAACTACCAAATTACTCAAATTAAAGTTAGAAGATATTGTATCAATTATATTTTGATCCCTTGTTTAATTTTTTAGTTTTATTCTAATAGATAGTATAATTGTTTACTAATTATATATTTTTAAGAAAAAATTAGATTTTTTTAAATATTATTTCAATAAATGAGATAATAGAACATGAATTTTGGCTGTAAAATTTATGTTTTATTAGGAATGACTTAGATTGGTGTTTGATTTTTTACTTTTATTCCAATGATAGTATAATTCTATACAAATTATAATTTTTTTAGAAAAAAATTAGATTTTAATTTTTAATTTTTAATTTTAGTCAAATAAATAATATAATAAAACAAGAATTTTGGTTATAAAATTTAAAATATTTGATAGTCCATTTTTAATTGAAATATTTATAATCTAAGTATAATATTTTAAATTTGAGGAGTCTAAGTATTATACTCTTATGAACCTTAAAAAGTCTGAATGTAATTTCCTAACACATATAATAACGGACATGGATGTAAGTGTCAAGTGCATTCAAATTTCAGAGAGTTTATATATAATATTTCAAATGTTAAGGATTTTAATTGTTTAAGTGACAAATCTCGAAAGTCCATGATTAATTTTTTATTTTTTTATTATAATTTTCGATGCACATAGCAGATAAAAAATCCCAGATGTTGACCAGTCACACAGGTAGTGACAAACACAAACCTCGGGGCCCCAGATTGGCTGTCTCTGCTTGTAATCCAAAAAAGAGCTCGAGTAACAATTTTAACGACGTCGTTTATATAAAGAGTCATACACTTACGATGTCGTTTTCCGGGTCCAGACGGTTCAATCATGCTTTGCTCATCATAGTTGTCTTTGATATGAGAGTGTATCTCGGGCCGGTTGAGAGGTCAACTTTAAATATATAATTTTCAATTTTAATCCTACCACAATATGAGCTATTTAACTCAAGTACTGTCCGAGTTGAATTCGAGCGAGCTCAGGTTGAATTCGGGTTACTTAATTCAGACTGATTTCGGGTTAAAAATTGGATTGATTTGAGTTACTTAATTCGAGTTAATTTTTTGAAGTGTAGATTTGATTTTTTCAAGTGATCTGAGATGAAGGGCGAAGCGCAGATGAAGAGAGAGAGTGAGAGAATAAGGAATGATGAGTGAGAGAGGGAGGCTAAGAGTTTGAGACGACTCAGACGAGTGACGATTAAGAGAGGGAGGCTGAGAGAGGAAGGAGTGACGAATGAGATAAGGATTTAAGAGTGATGGAAACGCAGGAGTGAAAATTTTGATTCTAAAGAGTGAAAATAAATATTAATCCTAGTTAAATATATTTATATATTTATGTATATTTGAGTTCAACCAGATTTAATAATCAGGTTCAACCCTATTTTAATATTCGCGTTGAACCCTACAACTTGAGGTCTCAACTCGAGGCTTGTCCAAATTCAATTCGAGTTGGAGTTTTTTTGCTCAGAACCAACTCAAGTATTAAAAATTCTAACTCAAGCCCTATATTTTTCGAGTTGGACTTGTATTGAATTCGAGTTGACCCGTCCAAGTTACACCTCTACTTTGATCACACAATCACCCTTCAACCAACATGTACTCCAATATACATATTTTTTATGTTTTTTCTTCTTAAATATGTATTATTGAAAGACTCACTTATATCACTTAAACTCATGATAAATAATTTATATATATATAATAAATCTCACTCGTTCAAGGGTGAAAGTTGAAAATGCCCGACAAGGTGATATGACTCAGACATAGAATACTATACATTCTCAATGAATTGCCACTACTTGTTAATTTATCAAAAATTTTATAAAAGAAAACATCGTCAATCTGATAAATTAGTGTTATGATAATTTTTTATTAAGTGTGTACACCACGTAGCTATGTCACGTTGAAATTTTTTTCCTAAGGGTTTGTTTATAAGAGTACCTTAATTATGACAGATAAAAGAGAACTATCATTTGCTTAACAATTGGTTGCAAAAAGGGCTTGGTAGATGCTGGCCTGAATTTCATTGAAGAACATAAAAACAAATAAAAAATAATCATAAATCTCCTCATCACTTTTATCTCCACCTCTTTTTTTCTCCTATTTTTCCTTTTCCTTTTTCTTTTGGTAGCTACAACAAAACCTGTGTTTTTTTTCTAGCCATAACATGTGGATCTCCCAAATTTTTGTCCTCCACCACCTTTCTATTACTATGGTGGTTGACAACTCTGATTATTCACAGCTGGTAACCATTCTTTTCATGCTAAAGCCTTGAGGCCTCTCTCTCTCTCTCTCTGAAATTCACATTTCATGACTTGAAGTCATCTTCTTGAAAGGGTCTGTCAAGTTTTCTCCTTTTAGTGTCTGGACTAGTGTGTGAAGAATTTGGGCATGACCCAACTGTTCTCTCATCACTTTTATAGCTCAAGCATGCAGCAGCATCCAACACCCCACTTGGGCTCTGGGGTACTGATGGAACTGAGGCATTAGCCACATTTGTAGACCCACTAATCAATGCCAAATCTTGTATCAGTTCAAGACATTTCAACACTCTGCCCTGTAAATCCATCCAGCAAACAACAAAGTCATAATTCATAAATTAGTTCACCAACTTGGTGCAGATGTGGGAAAAATTAAAATCCCAAAAGGTTAATCTTCAGTACTGTATTGAAAACAAAAGGTGGGTTACGATTCAATTTACCAAAGCATTGACAAAATAGGGTTTTTTAGCATCAATCATAAATAAAATATTATGATCGATCACAATGTTTAGGAATGACCATAATATTGTAGGATCAATATATTTTTTTAACGATGACTTAATCTTTTAGGGTTGTAACATGACCTAAATTAAGTGATAGCTAAGCTTTATTTTGTAATAGCTTTGGGTACAATACTAAGGTCTGTACCGTAGTCTTTCCTTGGAATTTATAAAGATAAGAGCAAAAGAAAATTTGTCTTGTCTAGAAAATATGTCTGTGGGCACCACTAAGAGTTACCTCCTCCACATGTATGAAACAAGGCAGTGCCTTATCAATGTCTATCACTTGTATTTCTCTTGAAACACACATTGCCACAGCTGCAGCAATTTCAGAAGGTCTGAATTCCAAGAAGTCAATGCCTGCATTCAATTCCCACCAAGCCCTGGAAGATTTTAGGACCAAATAGTACAATAATATCAATGCATGACAAACATAAGATTCAAGAAAGACCTTTGATTGTGGTTAAGATGAGTTGAACTGATCTAGAAACTAACAGTCCTGATGGAATTTGATCGCCATTGATCTTTCTAAGAAAATAGTCAATGAAGGAACAGGGAGTGCAACCCTGCATTCTCCACCTCAAGGTGCTCAACACCAGAAGTTCCATTCTCTGTATTGTTTTACCTTCAAATACAAACTTGGGATCTCCCACCTAAACCCACATCACCAAAGGAATCAGATTGAAATAAGCAGAAAAGGTGTAAAAGAAATTCAGAAATTATCAAACACCTAATGCAAAACCTATAAACCAATGAAAAGAGTGATTCAAACACCTAAGATCAGATGTACGCAACCTTTCCCCGCCTGGGGCGAGGCTGTTTCAACAATAACTACAAATTATTCTTGCTGCTAATTTGCTTCACCTGTAAATCCACAGTGAGAGGCACTTCTATCTCCTCTACTTTGGTTGATAGTGACAAACAGGCCACAGCTACCAATTGTGATGTCCAAATTTTACCTTTCTATGCACACAAGAACAAAGGGACAACCAATAATAGAGACAATCAGCATTGTAAAACAACATATCAAAGGAAAGGGAAAGAGAATAATACTTGGTTCTCTGTTCTAAACTTACAGGCAGATCATAAACTGATAGGAATCTGTCCAAGTAATTCATGGACAGACAAAAACTTAATGCTCCAAAACTGTAATGAGCATGAGCCTGTTGAGCACACAACATGAAAGCAATATTAGAATTAATGAAGGCAACTACTTTATAAGACAATTTCAACCAAAAAAAAAAAAATTTGAGGAAACCATTGAGCATAAATCACAAAGAAATGCATGGGAAAACATAAAAAGGAAAAACAGAATCCAATTTAAGAAAGCAACCCAGATGCCTCAGCAAGGCAGCAACTAGTCAAAAGAGAAGTAACTAAAGATAAGTTCAAAAGATAAATATGAATACTATCAATCCATCATTATCTCAACATGCCTACCATTTAATACTAACTGAATTAATCATGAAAAGGAAAAACTCACCAAGAGGGGAAAAACCCAGATTGAGAAATGAATTGAAACTCAATGAGAAAATCAAACCTGTTCTTTTAAACCATTTTAAGTTAAAAAAAACAGCATTTACCAAAGGACAGAGATTGTGACGAATCTAAACCAAAAACAATGTTGATCAATGAGGGATGAAATCTAAGACCCATTTGCCCAAACATTATCTACTAGCACAAAAATTTGTGAAAAAGGCAATATAACCAAAGAAAATCCATTAAGAATTGATTTAACAAGCACAACCAATAAATCCGTTTGAGAAAACTAATCAACCCACCTTCAAAATCCATTCAAGTGCCTCTCTTCTCACACTCAAATCCAACTCCCCACTTCTCAATCTCTTGAGATAATCATCTTTGGGCAAATGCTCTTTTTCTCTCTCAACCATCAAACCAAAACTCTCTTCACTTAAAGATGGCAAAACAATCAATGGGTCTGATCTAGCATTGGTAAAGTCCAAGTTTTGATAGTTGGTTTGATGGGTTTGGTTATCTGTGGCTACAGAATCAAGATCGTCAAAACACAAGTTTTCACTTTCTGTACATAAAAGGTTTGAGGCTTCAGAGACAAAACTATGGTCTGCCATTGAAACAAACCTCAATGTGCTCTGTAAAACCCTACCAAAATCTTATGACAATGAGATTGGTGAAGAAGATTATAACAGATTCTTGCATGTAAAGGTCAGCATTTTGATTTACAATGGCTCTGGAAGATTTATATGTGTGAAACAAGGCCTAGACAGAGAGTGTGTGTAGAGATAGAAGAGAGAGCGAGGTGGGGTTGGTGATACTGTTGCAAAGAGAAGAGCTTTATGTAGGAAATGGACATTTGTGATTAGGGTAAGACGGTTAGACAGAGATTGAAGGAGAGAAGGCCGTGACCCGTGGATTCTTAGATACGGAAAAAGAAAGTAAAGAAAAAAAAAAAAAACAAAATAAAAACCAAAAATATATGAGTGCAGTGTGGAGACGAAAATACACTCATCATTATCGTGTCATGATTATTGTATAGTATCATTAATGAATAAGAATACATTCACGTAAAATAAGTAAAACTCACTATTTTAGTAACTTCTCGTAATCACTCTATTGAAACTCACTATTTTAGTAATTTCTCGTAATCATTCTATTGACTAACTAACATCTTAGAATAGTGGGGTACACTTTTTTTACATGGTATACTTTTATTAATTAATGATACCATATAATATCGATGACATAATATCTCCGTTGTGATGAATATTTTACGAAAGTATATGAAGAAATGAACCTGTATTTTAGAAAACAAATAAAACATTTCTATTATTTTCTATTTTTGCTAGAGAAACAATTCTATTTTTTATTTTCTATTTCTAGACAACCTACATTGAGGCCAGAGAGGACTCTGTAATTTGGGAAGGTTGGTGGGGTAGTCAAAGGAGAGCGAACTGACCAGAGTGGGTGAGTGCGAGTGATGCTGAAATTATGATTCTAATTAATTGGGAAATATTTCATATTAAATTGTTGAACTTATGGATGAGGATTAGACTTCAATACCATATTATATGTTTTTGGCCAATTGCAAAATAACACTTATAAAAATTTATAATTTTTTTTACTTTTATTATTTTCATACTCTATGACTATAAAAATCTCAAAACAAAATTATGTCTTACACTCTTTGAGTCATTTTTTTGTACATAAAAAGACGTCCTAAATTTGAATTTGTGTAACTCATTGGAGTTAGGTTATGAAATATTTATCCCTCATAAATACCTTAGTCCTGACATAGATGATTTGACTTTGACCAGACTGAGGAAGAAATTAATCAGGATACACGTAAACTGGTTTGAATACTCATAACTATTGAATTAAAAAAATATGAATGATAGTAAATTGTGTTGTGAATGAACTTCCACTAAATTGTGATCTAGTGGATCTATGTTTGTTTTTCACTAACCTACAAATGTTTGTCATGATTTTCAATATGTCTCACTCATTTACTTATTCTTTCTTTTTGTTTTTTTTCCTTTTCTTTTTCTATTGTAACGCACTAGATTTTTGTTTATAATTTTGAGTTATAGCACAACGAAGCTGTAACTCATTGTTACTACTTTAATTAAAAGGTAGTTTGAATATTTTCAAATGATAAAGTAATGAAGAGAATTAACTGAAAAAAAAAATAACGAAAAGAGAACATGATTATGAAATTGCATAAATCTCATACGATTGTAAATGAGTCCAACCCTTACTACTTTATTGCGGATTATATGACTTAATACCTGTCTTTTTCATTGACATTTTTTGGCAGATTAATAGGATTTTTAAAAAAAACATAATTAGTAGGAAATTAGAAATTAAGCATGACTGTTATTTGATATAAGTATGAAATGATACGATTTAATAATACAAATATTAAAAAATTCAAATCAGAGTTCAAAATTAAATAATTCAATTTTGATATGTGATTCCCATTTTACTGGTATTATATGCGAAAATATGATTTATTTATTTATATTGACTAATATTATATGAATTCTTTTAAGGTTATTTAGAAGATTTTTTTTAACTTGATTTTGCTTAAATTTGAATGGAAAAATTAGAAGGGATACACCAAATTGAAATTATAAAAAAGTACATAGAAAAAAAATTTAGGATAAAAAAGTCATTTACTTTGATACTTATTTGTTCACATGAGTGGGATTATACTTGTTCCCAATTATAGTGAATTTGCGGTGAAAGGGAGAAGGAAAGGGAGGGAGGCATAGTACATCAAAGTTTGGAATTAGTGCTAACAACCGGTTTCTAAGTCGCATATAATTGGGTCGGAAGATATTTATATCCACTCGTTTATTAAATACGCCAACCTTAGCATGACAAGACCCATTAAAGACTAATCTTATTTGTGCACAGCAACTTTGTGTTGATTCTGTATCCAATGAACAAATCTTTTTAAGAATTTTGCCAATCCTAATTTGGGCCTTAAGGTTCATGAAAATATCAGGCAAAGTTTATACCATAGTGGTGACACTAGTACTTAATATTTTGCACCAAACACCAAAACAAAAAAGGAGGAAAAAAAAAAGGATAGGTTAATGCAAGTGTAACGCGCACGTATAATGCACGTGCGTGTACCAACTAATATATATATATATATATATATATATATATATATATATATTAATCATGGCAAATCACGTGTAGTTACAAACTTCAATGGCAGCCTTCGCTGCTCACTTCATGTAAGAGATGGTTTGGGTGGGTGCACACACGGACAAATCTAAGTTCAATCGATGCATGTTTTTGGGAAACTCTTATGAGACATCTTATGTTTCCGTTGCAACTATGAATTCAATAAATACGTAGTTGTGACAATTTTTGTTGGAAAATGCCCTTCTTGGATATGCATGCGCATGAAAGGGTGGTCAAAGCTGAGTCTTTTATATGCTTCTTTGATTTGAGCTCTTGAAGAGTGCCCTTCAATCCCTCCTCACATCCCATTTTCTCTCTCTAAAAATCTCTCTTTTTCAATCTACAACACTATTCCTCGACATCACAAATATTCAAAACATCGGATAATAATTCTATATGCACCAAGAGTGTGCATCAAATTATTGTCAACTGTTGGATGATAGTGGGCTCCACTGATCCAACAGCTGACAATGATTTAGTGTACAAATTTAGTGTGCATGGCATTGCTCTAAGAATATCAGCCATATATAGCTTTTGCTTCTCTACGCTAAGCACTGATGATATATATATATATATATATAAAATTGAAATCTTTTGGTGTACCTACATTGGCTTCATTTGTCTCCCTCCTTTGCTAACACTTGCTAATTGTAAATTCCAAACCCTTAAGGAGAAAACAATTTAGTATTATAGCTCTAGGATAAAGTTATGGTATCCCAAAATATTTTTCGATTCCAAAACAAATATTGAACTTTAACCGTAGTTGTTGCTTTGGTTTATTCGTGGCTTAAAAGCAAAATTACTTTGCTACCACGTATCTTGTTCTTATTGGTAGAGAAAAAGAAATGATATGTTTTTTAGTGCCTAGGACCTCATAGTCTATGTGTCTAGTGATGTAAAAGTTTTGGCTATTGTCTCAGTAGTGAATCTTGCTAAATCAGAATAGCACTTCGCAATCCTCACACCCTTCTTAACAAACAATTTCTAATTAAGCATATTAAGAAATTGTCCCATGACCAAGCCAAATGGTCTGGGAGTTAATTGTGATAGTGTATGTGACTTTCACTCATCTGTATATTAGCTCATTTATCTTCCCCATTGGAGAGAGGTGGGGGCATAAAGAATATAAAATAGAGTGCACTTACACCACAAATATAATCAGTTATTTTCAAACAACTCATTTACTATGTATTATTTGACTGACTAATCCATTATATTAGAATTGGCAAAGAGTCAAATGTTTTGGTAATTCCTCATGCAGGGATCAATTAAGAGAATTTTGAATCAGAAATGGCTAATGCATTATGAAATCAATGAGAGGGTTCAAGCATTTCTCCTAGACAACCAAACAACACCAATTCAATAGATCAGTATCATCCGATTTGTTTGCCAGGGCAGTAGGCCCGTGAACTGGAACCCTCTTCCGGCATGTGCAATGTTGGTTTAGTCTCACCCCATAAATCTGTTCTCCCTCCTTGACACCCGTAATGACCTTTGGAAAAAAAAAAAAAGGTACTTTCGGTTATTTTTATAAATTTTAGATGACTTTCACGTCGAATTGTAGGGCTAACTGCTGAAATTTGGGCAGAAAATCAGTTTACCCATTCAAAAAAATAGATTGAAAATTTCACTAGAATGCAGATCATGGAGAGAATGAGGAGGCTATTTTCAGTTTCATGACCTCATGGTCAATTTGTCAAAAGGAAGATGGCTTCTTTACAGATTCATGACCTCATGTTCAAAGCTTTATTGTTTGGAAGAGGAAATTGTTGGACTGGTTGATGCCACCAGGAAACCACTGAAATCATTAGAATTCCCATACCAAATTTAAGTATCAATAATATAATTACATGTTATAAAACTTTTACACATACAGATTATAGACAAGTTATGACATTGAAGCCCCACTTCCATCAAGGAGCAGATTGATCCAGCAGCTCAAGCCTCATCTATTTGCTCCTGCATGAACCCCAACAGAGGTACAGCTTAGTTAAATGCGTTCAGACTGGCATGGGTTCAGAAGCTATGCCAATTCCATTTACAGATACTATGGGCTCACATGACAAAACAAAGGCCCAAAGCTAAAGGGAAAATACAAAGACTAGAAAGAGAGGTCTAGTGCAAGAGACTCCCGCCACTGCAGAGACGAAGTCTAAAGAGGGTTAGATGTACTTAACCTTAACAGATAGCATGCTGAGAGGCTATTTTTGCAATTCAAAACCTTGATGCCCAGGTAACCACCTTTCCGATGCACCAAGGTCCATTCCTCAAAAATTAGCATGAAAAAATGACTAGATTATGCATTCCACAGAAAATAATGGGATGTTGGCCATTTTTTTAGGACAAGAAGATGTAACAATTCCAACACTTTCTTCTCTGCTCAAACACTGATTGGCAACTAAAGCACATGAATAGAGTTAATAAAATCACTATTGATTACTTTTAGGGAGAAAACTTTCATACTGCAAATTCAGATTCTAATAGCATTTCATAGACAGTTCCAGGATCTATCCAATGTATCAATTTTCTAGAAGTATATGCTTTTATGTGTATTACTATCCTAAAGAATATGTGTAAAAAAAAGGCCCTACATAATCAAGCAAATGCCACCTAATTAGAATAACTATCTACCTGCATATCCGAAGTCCAAAGAGTGAGATTGTCCCTCAGGAGTTGCATTATGAGAGTGCTATCCTTGTAGGACTCCTCCCCCAAAGTGTCCAGCTCTGCAATTGCTTCTTCAAAGGCCTGCAAATAAACATAAATGATATGAGCCCAGGCACAACAGTATGAATAAGATATAATCTACATCACTTATCATTATGAAAAATGGTTGTCTGGCAATGCATGAGGACATAGCTATAAATGTGTGATTTGTGTATTAACAATGTTGACATTTGTTTTTGTTTTACCTCCACCTTATAACATAGATTCAGGGGCACCACAGAGCAAGAAGGCGCAAAATGAAACATACTTTATTTCGTTTGATGGCTAATTTAGGTTCAACTATAGAATGGTTTCTTGATTTGCATTTAATATACATAGGTTGGCAACCGGAACTTGTTTCTGTTCTTCCCACTTATGAAATGCAATTTCACTTGAAATAGGAGGTTTTAATCTTACACGTGACCATGACACGTGATATATAAGTTATAACCTATCATTTACAACTTTACATAACTTTTGATGGGCACGAGTCCAACTGAATAATGTTTTATGGTTACATCCACTGTTGCTTTGTGTTTTTTGCTTGCGTCCTTTGGTTGCTACAATGGATGTTATCGGCTATATAGCAGTAAACACGAATTCCTTTATTCAATATTGTTTTCATCCCTTGCCTTTGTTAGTTCTTCTATTTCCTCATTGGCTAGCAAAGGACAATTATTTTCTCTTTCATAGAGATCTTAAGAAGAAAGAAAGAAACATATAAGCATGTGTTTAAGAGCAGAAAGTATGAGCAGACCTGTTTTGCCATGCTACAAGCTTTCTCTGATGCATTAAGAATCTCAAAGTAGAAAACTGAGAAGTTGAGTGCTAACCCCAACCTTATAGGATGTGTTGGAGCAAGATTGACAAGAGCAATATCCTGTATGACAAGAAATGAATAGAAATGGTTGTCAATAGCACTTCACGTGGTTTTAATCATTCGTGGATGATATCACCAGAGGTGATTGTTATACCCTCCAAAAAGGAAAGCACCATTGTCTTCCCCCAATGCAATTCCCACATGCAAGAACAACCTCTAAATAGTCAAATGTGTGTGTATGTGTGTGTCTGAGAGAGAGATCCAGACATTAAAACATCTGAGCAGAAGAAGCAGGGCAAGCCAGGTGATGGTCAATAATAACCCAGGCTGGAACTGCTGAGAAGTGGCTAACAATGCAAAAGCTCTTTTCCCCTTATACGCTCTCAAAGAAGGGTATGATAGAAGATATATGAATGGCTTCAAAGCAGCAGAGATGATTATCCAGTATTGTTTATAAAATTATAGTCATGGAGCCGAACAAAGTTCTTACATTGAAAAGGGTAAAAAATTGGCAATCAATGGAACTGGGAGAATACTAATCTATACTTGAACTAAAGCCTATTTTCATTGCTCAAACATCCAATTTCAGTATCCACTAGATTACATCATTAAATCATCCTCTTTGTCATGAACCTTACAAACAACTATGATAATTCTTATAAACATCATAGCACAGTCTCATACACAATAATACCTCACTTCAGGTGATGACTAACACTTCTTACACTTGTTTGGGTCTCCGAAAAATAATCTTGTTAAAAAATTACAATTTTTTTTCAATTCAATTAGAAAAAAACCCCGTTTCCGTACAAGTCGAAGATCTATGTGCTCAACTCTGCAGCTCAGTGAACTTGTGAATGCACACACAATCATATATGATATAACCACATAATACATCGCTAGGCTCAGAATCCCCAATTAATTCTTGATTTTTCATATTCCCAAAAGCCAACTATGACCTTAAAACCCCCAATCTAACTTAAAAACCTCAATTTTGCCATCCCTCATCTCATAATCATTACTTCATCAAGTTAATTGACTTACAAACTCAGAGAGAGCCACATATCACCACATTGAAGTCTTTCTGACAATCTCTCCATCCCAATCACAAACAACCACTGACAATGTACAACAAAACTCTATGCAGTCAAAACATCAAGATTCATATAAACACATGTCCACAGACCTATACATACATATAGAGAGGGAGAGAGAGAGAAAAATTTATATATGTATGTGTAATTGTACATATACGTACCTGAGCAGCTTTGTAGGCAAGCATAGTATCTTCAGCAGCCTCCTTTCTCTCGGTTCCGACTTTGAATTCCGCAAGATACCGATAATAATCTCCTTTCATCTTCAAGTAAAAAACCTTAGACTCACTGGCCACCGCCGACGGAATCAGAAACTCATCCAGAAGTTTCAGAATCCCAGCACACACCTCCGAGAGCTCTGACTCGACCTTGTATTAAATAAATATTTATGTTACACTCTTTTTTATTAGCATAAACTTTTCTATAAGTTGTTAATTCCATATGATATCATAAAGTAGAAGTCTTGATTTTCAAATCATGTTGCACTTCTTTCCTTAGTACACAAGGAGAAAAAAAAAGTGTCCCATGAACCAATGTCGCACATTTTGAAACCGGTTGATTCACCATCTAGGTCGCCAAATTTCCCTACCCCAAATTATAACTCAAATCTTGGACTGGAATCAGAATGAGGCTGCAATTTTCAAAAATTTCGGGTTTTATTTGTAATTTTTTTTTTAAAAATTGTAATTTGCCCCCCACTAATTTTTTATAAAAAATTATGTTTAACACTGTTGAGATCTAATTTTGAGACTTAAATTATTAGTATCATTTAATTAGTAGTGGATCCCAACATTTAGTAAGATCCATTCAAATCCAATGACAACAATGGATTAGATCTCCAAATTAAGTTTCCATATTAAATGCACATAATATTATTGATAGTTTATATATTAAAAAACAAGTTTTATTCTTTCATAAAATAGAAAAATTAGACTTACACTTTCCTCATACAACTCAAATAAGGATTGTTACAATGAATTTTTTTGATAAACATTAATAAATCACTATTACAACATAAATAATTAACGATTACATCATTTGAATAACGCATCAATAATAAATGAGAAAACACCCTATAAGAAATCAATCCTGACCATTGGCAAGGATTGACCCATCCACCTCCTACGAATCAAGAGTGGGCAGTAAGACTATGCCTGGTTGGTTCTTATTTCAATGAGTTTTAGTGATTATTAATCGGTCATTCTCTTTAATTTGCTTTCTTGGTCGGTGCTCTATTTTTCTAGTTCCTTTTTGTCTCATTCTTTCCATTATTTTTGTTAAATTTGAATTGAAATTAGATCTTGATATGTGAAATCGAACTTTTAAATTGGGGTTTGAACTTTAAAATCCTAATATCAAAATTGATGAAAGCATTATAAATTCAAATTATTTTAAATATTTTTTTAATTTAATTGTACTATAAAATAACATTTCTATTTTAACTACTCACTTTTTTAATACACACTCCAACATATTTTCTATATTTTTAATTATTTCCTTTAAATATTATTTCTCATTCTTTTTTTATTTTTTTATTTTTTTGGATTAGTGAGAAACAGAAAGGGAGCTAATAGAGGAAAGGAAAGGAGGAGAAAGGAAATATTTTAAAGTATTTATACATGTTGCTGCAGTGGCACTCTATAGAGTGCCACTGTAGCAAATGCTATTTTATAAGACTAAAATTTTAGGGTAAAATAGCTAAAATTTAAATTTTTTGTGCACTTTACCTCATCTCTTGGAGATGCTCCTATATTTTCAATTAAATTGTTTGGAGCAATTGAACATTGACAATTTGACAGTGATCAATTAAAGTATTCTAGTATTTGAGTCAACTTGTGATAAATAGATTTTTTTCTAAATTATTTCCACTAAGTTTGTTCAATTAAATGAATATTACTAATCCTTAGAAGTTGTTTGCTAAAAATTGAATGATAAATTATTGGGTTTATGTTCCAAAAAGAAAAAACTACTGAATTTGAGTCAAACCAAACATGTTAATTTTGAATCAATTACGGATAAATTCCTTACAACAAAATTAATATTTAAAGAAATAATGTTAATATTATAATTTCAACTTATCACTTAGTTCTAGGTTACCCCCACTATCAACAATTCCTGGCTCCGCCCCTGCTCAAATCCTTAACTAACTTGTAATCAAGATAATTTCAAATTCGAAACTTAACTCCAAATTACAACAGAAAATGGGTATTTCTTTATTTTCATAATCTTTAAATATGTTTAATTCATTGTGATTTAATTTTGTTGTACAAATGTGCTACCATTAGCTTCTATTATTTACGATGGTTATAAAATTCTTTATTTTGAATTATGATGTGTTTTGTAATTCTTATCATAACTCTTAATTAACTATGTGTATAATTCTATATATGAATCAAAGTAATTCGAATTAGAGTTACAAAGGGAATCATGATCCATTGTAGGATGTCAACTAAGTATATGCCCAGGGTATCAAAATATGATACGGCTCATTAATACGACGTCGCAAAATTAGAAGTTTTAAGTCTTTCTTAAACACCCGTTTCATAAACGAAAAGACCCATCACGACACGGGATGATTAACAAATAAATTGAATAATGGTGAAGCCGATCAAAAAAAATGTATAATACGAATTGTGTATACACAATATAAATATAATATAATATGATTAGTTAAAGATAAATTAATAAACAAATCAGAGTGGAGTGTATTTTAACATGAACCGTTACAGATGCAACATGAACGCGTTTTATCCGACACTAATGATAAGTTTACCTATAACCACTCATACCACTCAACTCAAGATGACTCTGGGCGTAAAAAATATTAAATAAATATTTATGGTACACTTCTAAATCAATTCAAACTTTTTTATGAGTTGGTGATTTAATACCTTCGATCTGTAGTCCTTGACTAGCGCCACATGGTCGTCGTTCTTGCGGCCTTCCTCTTTCTGCTCGATGGACGACACAATCCGCCACGCCGCTCGGAGAGAGCCGATGACGTTCTTGTACGCCACAGATAATAGGTTCCGTTCCTCAACGGTGAGTTCGGCGCCGGTGGACGCCGTGCCGACGACGAGTTTGCCCATGAATTTGACCATCTCTTCGTAGCGCTCGGCTTGCTCGGCGAGTTTCGCCATGTAGATGTACTGGTCTCTGGTTAAGGTCTCCATGGGGATAGAGAATTGGAGGAGAGAGAGAGTGGATTTTGCAGAGAGAGAGAGAGAAAGTTTTCAAAATCGGGTAAGATTACGAGGTATTGAGTTGATTGGCTGTCGTTGTCTTGTCTGAAGGAGTGTTCAATATAATATAATACAATAAGTAATGCCAGATGAAATTAAAAATTAAATTTAATAATTTTAACCATGGAATAAATAATGAGTTCTAATAAATGTTAGAACTCATAGTGAAATCAATGATTGAAATAATCAAATCTACTTTTTAAATCCATGTAGCATTACTCTAATACAATAGGCTGCTAATCAGGAGAGGCTTGCTTGCGAGTGTCAATTTAGGAAGGGTACTCGCCATTACTTTTTTGTTTTTAACGAGGGTATTTAATTCTTATACTCCTTACCTCAAAAAAATAAAATTTTTATAAGATAAAAAATATCATTGAACCAAATGTCCATGGGTACTCGCCATTACTTATACAAAATTTTTATTACAAAAAAATCTTTTTAAAATAGGTCATATTAAACTCAGGATGTTAAATAAATATTTTATATATGCAATCAATCTTTAATTAATCATAGATATTCATTATCTTGGGTATAATTATTAGAATCGGACTGAATATCAAACCGACATAAAAATCGGATCAATAATTTAATAGTTAGATTAATTGGTCAGATCGATCGTATAATTAAAAAATAAAAAAATTATAAATATAATAATTTAAGTAAACAAAATATGAAACATGTCCGAATGCATACAATTTACCAAAAACTTAATAAATTAAGGTAGAGAAAAGATAATTTTGGATCATTCACAAAGTCTTGCTTTAACTTTGGTTAACTACTTTCGGTTCACCTAATGCTTGACGTTAAAAATGAAAAATTAATAAAATTTACGACAACAAGGACCAGAGACCAAAAGCTGAGTTGCATTTGAAGAGAAAAAGACAAGAAGTTTAATCACTTGTGAGAGAGAGTTGCACAACTAGGGACGGTAGTGTATTGAAAAAAAAATGAGTATTCGTCTAAATCAGTCTTGTTTAGACTAGGGATGAACTATATGTATTAAACAGTGATCGTACATGGAGATACTCGTATAAACTCATGCGAAGATGAAAACGAAAATGGACCTACCCTTACCCCCACCCCGTCCCTGTTACCTGTTAAAGCCCGCCTCTAGTCCACCATCGTCTCTCTCTCTCTCTCTCACAGTGTCAATCGTTGATCCTCAGTAGCTCAACTGCTCGCCTCCACTTATTCATCGCTCAAGAACATCACTGATCGCTGATCGTTGCTACCAATATCGTTGATCACTGATTTGGGCCTTCCTCGTTTCCACATTTCACCGATTTTTCGAACATTGGTGTGGTAGGTGAAGATCACATGAATATTTTCCACTAGACTGTTTCATTTAAACATGGACAGACATGTTTATATAAAGATATATAGATATAGACACTTATGGTTATATACAAATTCATGTCTTTGATGCTTCATTGTGGTGTGCCTCTTTGGTTTGTAATGGTTTGAGCTTGTGACTGACTTCTCTGGGTTTAATTGTCTCCGTACGTTCTTGCTAGATCTAGTATATAAAATGATCAAAATGTGTATGAGTTTTGCATTTTATTCTACTCACAACTAGGGATGGCAGTGGACCAACTTTGGTAGTTAATTTTGGAATTTAAATCTGGCTCTTGTTTTCTTAGAATTATCTTTATCCCTTCTTTGCTTCTTGAGTTTACGTACTATCTGATGATCCACAGAAGGACATTCGTAAGAAATATTGTGTTGAACTGTAATTAGATGTTACTAAGTCAGATGTTTACCACTTAAGATCATTCTTTCAAGTGTATTGGTGTCCTGTTGTCTTCTTTCTCCATTGTTTAGCCTGTACAACAATACTCTCCTTTAGTGTAGGTTTTTTAGTCTCCTCTTGATACAGCCTATTCTGGACCATTTTCTTGCCCTCAACCACTTCGCATGTTTCACATCTTTTTTGTTTTTCATGTTCCTTTGTACTTTCACCCATGTATCAGTGCAGACACTTTTTCATTATAACCTGCCTATAGGTTGCTTGTATCTTGAGGCTACTGAATCTCCTTTGCATCTGTACTTCCCCTTTCGTGTAGAAATCGATATGCTATTTAATTGCTAGATTGCTTTGCATGCTCATTTTTGTTTGATTATTTATATTGCTTAGTTGATTAAGTAGGAATGAAAGGAGAAGAAATGAGAAATAATATGTCAACTCCTCAAACTTCTGCAACACCGGGTAAAAGCAACCAACTTCCAATCTCTATTGATGAAAATTAATCTACCAACTCAACTCCAATGACTCTTGGTGAAACAAATAGACATAGATCATTTGTGTGGAATCATTTCAAGAGGAAAATAATTGATGGGAAGTTAAAGGCTAAGTGCAATGAATGTAAGAAATTGCTTGTTGGTGGTGCTAAGAATGGAACTACCCACTTGCATGACCATCTTAAAAGTTTTTCGAGGACGAAGTATAAAAATTTGAAGCAATGTTTACTGGTATCAAACCAATTAAAGAACGATACTGAGAAAACAATAGAGAACTGACAATTTGTTCAAGAAATGGGGAGGAGGGATCTTGCCAATATGATTGTATTGCATGAATACCCTTTTATTTCAAAAATATTGTCACACTCTTCAACCAATATTAAAAATGATATCTCGGAACACTCTTAGAAATGATATCCTTCAAATTTACAAAACCGAAAAGGAGAAGACAATGAAATTGTTGGAAAAGATAAAAAGTAGAGTTGCTATCACTACGGACATATGGTCCTCAAACAATTAAAGAAAGGGATACATGACAATCACCACACACTTTATTGACAATTCTTGGATATTGCAAAGTCAGATTATAAGGTACTACTGATCTTTCATTAGCATGTGTTATTTGTTATAGGGTACTAATGATCTTCTATTAACATGTTTTATTTATTATCTTTAGATTTTTATATGTGTCTTACCCACATACCAAGGAAGTGCTTGTGGAGTGTTTCATAGATTGCTTTTTCGATTGGAACCTTGATAGAAAGTTGATCACTTTGACTGTGGATAATTGTACCACTAATGATGTAATTGTGACTATTTTGTTGGATAAATTTCTATTTGGTTTACTAATATTGCACGGTCTGTGACACCCCAAATTCATGGGGTCCGTTAATTTTTCATCAACCCACGGAATGCCCGTGGATACCGTATAACTCGATATCGTACCGTTGTGTCCCATTTACCGGGATCCATAATTTAACGAAATTCGGGCAGAGTCTCCTTTGTACGGGAAGTTCTACCCCAAAACACAATCTGTGCAATCAACATTTACATGACCCATCCGAGGTCCAATATAATACCATAACCACAAAGGGTCCATTTTATACGTAAAACTTGATCACACCGGGTCCAATATAATACCATAACCACAAAGGATCCATTTTATACGTAAAACTTGATCACACCGGGTCCAATCATCATATTTATATCAAAATATGCAAGGTTATATTAAAACAGTCCATATATACTCTATTACAATTCCTTTACACATTACATGCCAAAATTTAATTACAAATCTACTTTTACAAAAAAAATGGATTGGAAGCCACAAGTCGGCTTTTCTTCAACCATGTGACCCTGATTGTGAGCCGTCCATTGGTACATGACCCACACCTGAAATGTTTCCCATATAGGGTGAGTCAATGCCCAGTAGAATAATCCCTATAGAGGCTACTCATCACCTAAAATGCATATGCAATGTATAAATGCAACATTTCACAACAAGTATTCCCTCCAACAATAACATATAATACAATGTTGGAAAATCATGATGTCATGCCAAGTAATGAGATGAAACTCACCCATGCATGCTATCCCGAGCCCACACCGACTCCCACAACACAATACGACACTTACGTGTAAAACAAACGTCTTTGATGAAACACATCCAAAGATCATTTTGAAATCAACCATATGTCATAAAACTAATTCATTCTTGGATGTTTCCCATCAAATGAATAATTTATATATCAAAATCATGTGCCTTTATGGGGTATCGGATTCAGGAATCGCACCTCCGGCTCCGTACGCCGTTACACTTTTCTGAAATTTCACCGCCGGTAAGTGTATGAACCAAGTGGTCGGATTTTTCACCCGAATGAGTGTCTAGCCCTACTTGCTATACCCGACACAAGTTTTCTTATCCATGTCACCGTGCGACTCCGTAGGACGTTCCATCCCACTTTCCCGAGCCTACCATCAAGTACCAATGTTGGTGTTGATCACCCCATGCAACCCTACACCCACACTCATGCATGTAGCCCATGAATGTGATGTTAATTCCATGTCCATATTGCAATGCATGCCAAGTGACAATTTTTAAATATCATTGTATACCATGACAATTAATATCATTTGCATATAGTCACATAACCATTTCAAGTTCAATATATCCAAGAGCATATATCAACACTCCATCAACATGATAACACATAATACATGCTAATATTACATTTCATTCACAAGGCATAATATAAAACACAAAGCATGCCCACATGATCCCAATTTCCAAGGGATTACATAAATACTTCCATATACCAAAATCAAGCCAAGATTTTATATGGATCATTCAAACAAAATAAAAATCAGAATATATAATTTTTATATAACCAATTATCTAAACATTCAAGAAATCACAAACTAGCACTTTCTAACTACCAATTCACACTAGAATTGATCCTACCCATTTTCATAGCACCAATCATAATGGAAAAATATTAGAAATACCCAAAACAGCCCACACGAACCCTATGGACACCTTAGGTTAGAAATAGGTACGAGTAGGAGGAACCCTACCTCTTGAAGCGTAAAAAATTTGTAGGAAGCCTCAAGAACAAGATTGAAGCCCAAAGCTTAAATTTCTCTAAAATCCTCCATTTGAATCTTCGGTGAAAATCTTTGTTTTTGGTACTCATGCGTAGCTCTCGTCGCGTAGATCGACTTTAATTCTTGGCCCGACGAATTCCGACCAACGAAACTCCGAGAATCGGCGAAAGAAAGCTTGAAGAATTATATTTTTTTTCTTCTTTGCTCTCAGATATTTGCCCACTTTTATACTTTCTAAACACTTGGCCCTCGTCGCGCCAAGTGTCGTCCTTTGTCCGGGTCCGTTTTCATCCCGAAACGATTAAATTTCTTATCGATTTAAGCTCAAAATATTTTATGAACTTTATTTAAAATATTTTTCAAATTTTAAAATTTTTATAAAAATTTCGTTTTTAGGGGTCATCGAACACCCGTCACCTCGAAAAACGTGAAAAAAATCTGACTACCTCAGAATTCGACAAAAATTGTCTGGGTAACTAGATTTCGTGAGACGAATCCAATGGTGAGGTCCGTTTCATCATCCGAAGTCTATAAAAATACCAATTTTTTAACCCACACTATAATGACAAATTACCATTTTACCATTTTTTTTCAGAAAAAGTTAAAATTTTTCCCGGGTTTCACATGGTCAGTTGTTCCATATGCGTTGTTGTGCATATATTCTCAACTTAATTGTCCAAAATGGTTTGAATGTGAATGGAGATGGTATTAAAAGAATTCGTTATAGTGTTGCTTATTGGATTGCATCTCCTTAGAGAGTGCAAAAATTTGAAGAGACAGCTTATCAGATACATATTCCAAGTAACAAGAAGTTTGCTCTTGATGTTAAGACTCAATGGAACTCTGCTTTTCTCATGTTTCAAACTAGTTTGATTATAGAGATGTGTTTGCTCGCTTGAAATATCAAGATTCTCATTACAAGATTTGTTCGATTGAAGATGATTGGAAGGTGGCAAAAGAGATTTGTGAAAAATTGGAATTGTTTCATACTGCAACAAAATTATTTTCAGGTACAAAATATCCTACTGTCAGTGTATACTTTTCAACTATTTGTGGGATAAGAGTAGAAATATCTAAGTGGCTTCAAAGTTCCAAATACGTGATAAAAGATATGCCATAAATATGTTGGAAAAGTTTAACAAATATTAGAGAGTGATTCATGGTGTTATGGGAATAACCACTGTTTTAGATCCACGGTATAAGTTGCAAATTTTGGAGTATTACTATGAGAAAATGTATGGAGGTGTGAAAATTTTAAATAAAGTGAAGAGGATTAAAGAGTTTTGCATGGAATTGGTAGGTGAATATGAAGCAAGGCAAGAAAGTGATTATGAACCACAACCTTCACCTCCTCCTCTTCAATCAGATATTGATTCCAAATGTCAATTAATTAATGATCTCTCTGATTTTGATAAATTTATACAAACAAGAGATATAACAAAAGCACGTGGGAGGTCTGAGTTGGATCGTTACTTAGAAGATGGTATGATGCCAAGAAGTTCAGATTTTGATATACTATCTTTTTGGAAGACAAATGGTCTCAAGTATCCCCTTCTTCAAATGATTGCTAAAGATCTTTTTGTTATTCCTGTTTCTACCGTTGTCTCGGAATCTACTTTTAGCACAAGTGGAAGGGTGATTAGTCCACATTGTAATAGACTTCTTCCAACTACAATAAAAGCTTTAATGTGTTCTCAAAGTTGGTTATGTGCTGAAGAACGAGTTAATGAAATATTATTTATATGTGCATCATAATTTTCTTGGGAGGGTAAAATATGGCTAATGCATTATTTTTTTTTTTTAAGGTTCATCTACTTCGACAGGCCTGAAGAGCTACACATTGTTGGAGGATCTTGATATTGATGATGAGGTATATTTTTTTTTAGTTGAAAATTTCTCTTTGGAAGAATCTAATTTTTTTTTCTTTTAATGATATAGGAAAATGATGTTGAAGAAGTAGATTCTACCACCACCGATGGTGTTAAGAAATGATTGAGTTAGTGTGAAGCTGGTGTTAAGAGATGATTGAGTTGACTGAGATGATTCTACCACCCATTATGTTATTTGTGTTATGTTGTGTAATGTTAAATTATATCAAATTTAAGTAATATTCTGAACATTTGTTGTTTGTGTTTTGTTCGAATATGTTATGCTACATTATGTTGTTTTAGATTTTATTAGATTATTTAGAATGCTATTGGATTTATTTAGAATTTTGAATTATGTTGGCTTGAACTTGGGCTTGGGCATAGGCTTAGGCTTGGGCTTGGACTTGGGCGGGGACAGGGGAAGCGGGGACGGGGACGGGGATTATAAATTTACCCGCGAATAGGGATGAGAATAAAAATTATACCCATAACGAGGATGGACGAAGATTTTTTAAGCGGGTATGGGAATGAAGACTATACTCCTCGCCCCCCGCTTCTGTCCATTGACATCCCTACACGCATTCACACATGCAGCCACTCCTCAGTCACACACACACTATGAGTTTGGGTGTATTTTTTCTACCATTTTAATTTTTGTTTATGCAATTTTAAATGTGTCGTGAATTGAAGTGTTAGTTGAAATTGGGCTATTAATGCATTGCCATTGTGTTTTAGGAATTAATTTACTATGAGTTGCATTATTAGTTGAAATTTGGTTATAGTTGTATAATGAGTTGCTCTTGCATTGCCTATTTGATTAATTTTGGTCTACCTGAATAAACTTGACTGATTGCAATTTGGCTATTAATGTGTTGCCATTGTGTCAATTTAGGAATTAATTTATTGGGAGTTGGAGGCACATCAATTGTTCGATGAAAAGTCTCACAACAATGAATACGTATATGTTTGTGTGTATAATGTTTCCTTTGTGAAGAAAGACACGAGCTTAAAGGGAATTGATGGTCATGGGTTTGAAGCTAAAAATGCAAAATGTAGTGTTGGTGGTGCGGTTATTTATTTAATGGATTGTCATGTGACTACAAGTATATTTAATCTAACTCTTAGATTAATTTGGTTGTGTAGATTTTGTATTCATGTATATTTTAAATGTATGTGCATACCCCTTACTAAGATTGATTCACGTGATATTCTTAGGTAATTTTACTGGGTAAATTTTCTATTCTTGTCTATACAAATGTATATGAGTTCTACTTCGTTGATCTAATCTAAATACCCATTGATCTATTATAAATTTTCTATTCCTGTTTTTACTGTGTAAATTTTTTATTGTTTCTTTTATACTCTAATCTGTATTTCATATCAAATGACCTAGCTTTGTTAATTTGGACTTCGTTGATATACTCTAAATATTTTTATTGTTCTTATCATAGTTTCTTTTTGCGTTTGGGATGGTCTAACAGCTGTTGATCTTGAAATTGGATTGGCATGACGACAAAGAGAAGAGTGAAGCACTAAAAAATAGTCTCCAATCTTCATAGTGCTGTGATGCAATAGCTGGAAACATTCAACAAGAGCAAACGAACTGTTCGCGCCAATCATTCTCACAAATCTCAATCATTTTTCGTGTCTAGAGGTATCGAAGTATGAATCTTTATACATATTTTCTACTTTGGTAAAAAGGTGGAGCTCTTGAGAATATCATACTTATTATTATTAGACACATGAATTAAGTGATGTGGGTTTTTAGATGTTTTAGTGGTTGTGGTCACATACTCGACTTATTTATATATAAAATAGTTGAATTATTCGAATTCTATCCATTAATACTAGTTATATACTTCTTGATTGTGTCGTATCATGTTATTTTGTGTCATGCCATATCATATTCATGTTGTGTTCAAGTCGGTAAAAAAATGTTTTTAACACAAAATATTTTTGTGTCAAGTCAATTGTGTTATGTCGTATATTTCACATTTATGATAATTTATATAATACTATTTAATATTTTTTAAAAATTATAAAAACATTTATTTTTTGCCTACAATGCTCATTGAATAGCTATTTTCTGTCTACAGTTGTGTTATTCATATCTAACTTTAATTTGATCAAACAGTCAAAAAATATGTGCCTAACTGTAGACAGAAAATAGTTATTTAACAAGTATAATAAGCAAAAAATATGTATTTTATAATTTTTTTAAATTTTTAAAAAAAATTATTGATTCGAATATCACACAAAAATGTTATGACACGATATAATTGAGAGTTAATTAATGAGCATCAATGAAAGAAATACTTTTTGGATCATATATATGAAAATTTTGAACTTTAAGGCTGCAATTTATAATTAGTTCAAATTTTTTTAACGACAAAATGAATGACAGTTAATCTGAGGTGCACAATGATATGAATTTATGTCTTTTAAGGTATAAATTAATATTTTTAAACTTTGAGCGTAAAAATTGAGATTCAAGTGATCTTATACAAGTTAAGATTAGCCCTAAAAAAGAACCCAATGTTGTTGTTAACAAGGATCGAGAACTCATTAAAATTTTGAGAGAATTATATTAAAACTCTCTGAGAATCACTCAGATCTTCTGATATTTAAAATATTACACACAAACCCCTGAGGTTTGTATGCGCGTTACACTTAAACTCATGTCGTCCATGTCTATTAATAAGTTTGTTAATAAATTAAATCCATAACCCTTAAAGTTTATAGGGTGTAATATTTAGACTCTTCAAGTTTAAAATGTTATACTTAGACCAAAAATACTTCAATCAAAAATAGAATATCAAATATTTTAAATTTTACAACAAAAATTCATATTCTATTATTAAATTTATTGAAATAAAATTAAAAATAAAAATTTATTTTTTTAAAAAAATCATAATTAGTATATAATCATATTATCTATTGGAATTAATTTAGTCATTTAAACGACCAAATTACCCCAATTAAAACTAAAATATATTATGTTCATTATAATTTGACAAGCTTATCCAACTCAATAGCTCGCGTTGTTGAATCGAATGAATGTGAACTGACACCTCTCTGAATGCTCCATTCGTTGCATGTTGCCTTCACCTCTGGGTTCCCAATCTACGATTCTTGGGGCAAAGCCTACTAATAGCTGATACATAAAGGCGCATCGAGCTAATAGAGCTAAATCTACTTAGACCATTTGGTTGTTAAATGACCAAATTACCCCAAGTAAAGCTAAAGTATATTGTGTTCATTATAGTGTGACCCCTTGTTTATTTTTTAGTTTTATTTCAATAGATAGTATAATTATATACTAATTATAAATTTTTAAGAAAAAAATAGATTTTTATTTTTTATTTTTTTTCAATAAATGACATAATAGAATATGAATTTTGGTTTGTAAAATTCATGATATGTTATAAATGACTTAAATTCCATGCTTGATTTTTTTAGTTTTATTCCAATAGATAGTATAATTGTATACTAATTATAATTTTTAAAGAAAAAAATTGACTTTTATTTTTAATTTTATTTCAATAAATGATACAATAGATAATGTATTTTGGTTATAAAATTTTGGGTTAATTGCACTGGAGGTCCCCAAAGTATGAAATTTGTCTTATTTTGATTCCCAATATTTCAATTGCATCATTTTGGTCCTAGAAGGTATTGAATATGCTTTTATATGGTCTTTTAAACAAACAGTGTCCAGATTTCTAATGATTTTTTATCACAATACCCCATGATACTTAAATGTGGATAAAACAATAATTTGAAAAACTCTTGACCAAATTTTTACTCAAATTTTGGTTAAATACCTACTTAAATTACACAATTTTGATCATGAGTTATCTAAATTTTGGTCAAAAGGTACCTATATTACACTTTTTTTTTGTCAAGAATTACCCAAATTTTGTTTAAGAGTTATCAAAATTATTTTTTGTCTATATTTAACTATTACGTGACAAGTTTATGATAAAAAATCGTTAACAAATTGGACGTTATCTGCTTGAAGGACCATATAGAAACATATTCAATTCTTCAGGGACTGAAATGATGCAATTAAAATATTGGAGACAAAAATGAGACAAATCTCATACTTTGGGGACCTCTAGTGCAATTAACCCTAAAATTTAAAATATTTTATATTATATATTTGATTGAGATATTTTTTGTCTAAGTATACCATTTTAAAGTTAAGGGGTGTAAATATTATACACTTACAAACTTTAAGTGTTTTGGGTATAATTTATTAACGGATATATTAACAGACATTTGACGGCAGAGGTTTAAATGTTAAGTGTGTACAAATCTTAGGGGATTTGTATGTAATATTTTAAATTTTAGGGGGTTTAAATGATTAAGTGACAAAAATGAAGGGTCTGAGTGTAATTTTGTGGCCAAATCCGCGTGTTTCAATTTTGGGTTGTTTCCTGAAACATCAGTTTTTTATTCTTATTTTTTTAGTTTGTTTCCAAGACAACGTAGATGAAATAAAAACAAAAATAATTACCAAATACGTTTTTGTTTTTTTTTTTTTGGGACAAATACTCAAAACAAAAATATAAAACACAAACAAATAACCCCAAATTTTTTTAGGCGATATAAAATTTTGAGGATTCATTTTGCGTAGGAACAATAAATTTTGAGATAATTTGTGATATTAATGAGCAGTTTTGTTGGTTTTTTGGGAGGGGTTTGCATTGACTTGTCCAAATCCTTCAAAACCCAAAGATGAGATTCAACATTCAATGTCGTCTATACCCATGTTTGGTATGCACATGGATATATGACTACTATGATAATATATTTGTATATAAATGACTATTGTGCTCTTTAACCAATTTAATTCAAACTCATGTTTGTTTACGTACATGGGTTTTATGGGGGTATAAATGTCATTTTGTATATTAAACCCATTAACCCTCATATGAACCCCTCCTACCGGGTTTCATGAAACCCATGAACTTGGGTTTAAATTGTGGGCTGAGTTTAGTAAACTGGGTTACAAATGTAGATGTCAAACATGGGTTTTTGGGTTTGTGTACTTTTATTACTCAATCCATCTTCCAAATCTCCCCTTGTTCCACATACCAAACATGCCCTAATAGTTTGAGATAAATCGAGATAGTATCGTATGTCGGATGATATAAATTAGTAATTGTTTGTGTCTGAAAATACTATTTAACAAATAAAAAAATTACAAACAAGCTTGAAGACAGTATATAACACAAAATATAGTCAATCAATCAAACCACCTAAAACTACCTTCAACTATTCAATCCAATATGTTTCAGAATATTTGGTACATCATAATATTTAAAAAAAAATGACATATAATATTGGATCTAGAAGATGGATAGATGTATGAAATTGAATAAAAGAGAAGAGGATATTATATTAGTCACAAAAATCAAATACCAACCAAATGCAAATTGAAATTCATTCCAAACTCTCACAAAACATTAGATTTTTTTGGTTAAGACAAAACATTAGATTTATAAGAGTATTTAACTCAGTTTTTGATGCAGAGAATATCCATTAGTTAACATAGTTATGTTAAATTCATATCAAGAACATATGAACAAATAACAAAGTAAGCTGAGATCTTGGCCTGATATTTAATCAAATAATTTTTGTTACTATTTAATGTTAATGTTGTCTCACACATCTCGATGGACCCTAGGCCTTAAAAACGGCCCATGGGTTGCCGCAACCTTTGCCAACCAGCCCACACTTTACGGAAGAAAAATAGATCTTACATTAATTTGAAAATATTTTTTCCATCTAGAAAATTTTCATTTTACTTGGGGGAATCTCACATTGCAATATGAAAGATTTAAGTTTTTTTATTTTATACTCTCAAAAATGAATTTTTTACATTGTACTTTCAATGTATTAAAAAAATTTGAGTAATGTTACACTGACCAAATTTTATGACCAAATTTAGAACTCAAATGACATGGCAACTGACATGGGCTTCTTTATTTAGTGTCATATCAATTGACCCCTAATAAAATACTCAAAATAATATGCTGCCATGTCATTTGGACTTTAAATTTGATTACAAAATTTAGTTAACATAACATTACTGAAAATATTTTAATATGGTACTTCCGTTATCTTTAATTGCTTATTCCGTCAAAATCATTTTATTAAAGTTGACGGAATGAGTAGCTAAAATTAACGGCAGAACTGTATTACAATAACTTTTAATACATTGAAGGAAAAATATGAAAAATTTAATTTTTAAAGATATAAAGTAAGAAATATTAAATCTTTAAGGATACAAAATATAATTTACTCTTTTCCTTGACCTAAATCGCGCCAAATAATGACATCACTAAATCTTCCCCCCTGCCTACCGGATCTTCTCCCATCTGCATTCCAAATTCAAATACTTCTCTCTCTCTCTCTTCTCTCCTTTCCAAATCCAAATACTTCTCTCTCTTCTCTTCTTTCCAAATCCAAATACTCCTCTCTCTCTTCTCTTCTTTCCAAATCCAAATACTCCTCACACCCAAATATTCTCCCTCTCACCCAATTCAATTGTTTCTCTCTCTCTCTCTCTGTGTGCACAACACCCTTCTTTCTTCACCCGCCCCTCTTCTCTCTCCCTCCCCGTCTCTTTTCTTCTCCTCTCCCTCACTTCTCTCTTCTTTCTTCACCTTTTTCAACAACACAGACATTATTCCCCTCTCTTCTCTTCTCCCTTCACCGTATCGGTCGCCACTCACAGCTCACCAACAGCCACCAACATCTACGATATCTTTCCGCTCTCCCCTATTTCTCTCGCCACCCCTCTCTTCTCTTCTCTCTCATCATTCTCCGCATCCTCTGTCATCCTCTGTCTCATCACTGCCTCACCATAACGAAACTGCTACGATGCCCTTTCACGCACCGCCATTGACGCTGCCCAGGTATGTCTCCCTCTCCTCTCCCCCTCTCTATGCTCCTTTCCTCTCTCTGTGGCTCAGCGGCTTCTTTGATAAACCCGACCATTTTTATCCTTGTAATTGCACAAAACTTTTATTCTTTGCTTGATGGAATTGATCCAGTCTTTGATTTCCCTGTGTGGAATTGGTAATGCGTTCTTGGTTGAATAGAGTTATCACATTAGTTTGGCTTTTTTTTTTTTTTTTATAACTTTGATTTAATTGAATTTCATGCTGTTTTTGATCGCAATTTGTATTGTAAAATTAAATTTAGGTTCTGGTGGTTTGTTTGATAGGCTCTGTATGAATCACAAGATATATAACTAATGCGTTTTGTGAACTATTCCGCTGTTTCGGCCCAAAAAAACAAAGAACTATTCCGGCGTTGAAACATGATATGATTAGTGATTTTGTTAATTATTTTTCTTTTCCTTCTCTATCTTGCTTATTTATTAACAGGGTATTACTATAAATTCACGAAGTATTTGTGACTGTGATCTGTGAAGCCTTTTGATAAAAAAAGAACAATACATGATGAGATTAGTTATTTCGATAATTCTTTTTTCTGTTATCTTCTTTGTCTACACTTTAGGATTTGCATTCGTGGTTCGACAATCCCATTGTTCGTTTTTATTTTTAATTTCATAGCAGCCTGGTATGACCAAAACATCTTATAAATCTATTTGAGCACATGTTGCGATTTTACTGTTCCTCCTAACTTTGGATTACAAATAACTGTTTTGTTCCATTGACACTATGTAGCATTTCTAATTAGCAGTTTGGTTCATATCTTAAAAGAAAAACTAACAACTTATGTAAGTACATGCATATGATATTTCTATACATATGTATTGTGACAAATGTTTTTCCTCAATTGTGTGTGTTTCTGCATGTATCTGTACTTGTGCTGGAGTTCATATCTGATACTTATAGATAAATTTGTGTTGTTGGATCACTTTGTTCTAGAATTCTGTGTTTCTAAAGAATGTTATTGTTCTCTTTCCCACAAGTCTCCCCCTCTCTCTTTGTCTATCTCTAAGCCTCTCTAGCTGAACATTAACTATTTTCTATACTAGCAGAGCATTGAGGAATTGAAGCAGAGCTTTTATGCACCATTGTTGAACTTGGGCTAGTAAGCGTAGAAGCAAATGAAGAATCGAGAAAGAACAAGGAATATGAACCAATGGTTTCCAAAAAAATCACTAGACGGGTATGGCTACTTCATTTATGCTTCATTCAGTCGTGGTATGTGAATAAAATTGATATTAATTATACTATTTGATTTGATTATCATGTATTCAATTATTTTATTTTATTTTATTCATGCATTTAACTGATATAAATCGTAACTTGATTTAATATATGAACTGGATGAATATATACGACACTTACTATCAATGCTAATATTTTGTTTGTAAATCCAATGTATGAGACATGTAACATGATGGCGAGTCTTGGTGTGGTGTGATAGATATTTCCTCTTGCTAATGCTCATTTTTTTATGATTGTCAATTTGTTTGGGTTGGTTTAAATGGTTTGACTTTTTCACATGGCCATAACTTTGTTGTACTATACCGATTTTTTTATCTTTGTTAACCTCTACAAATGATTCTTATCAACATGATTTTTTTAAGGTCTATTCCTTGATTTGCGTTATGTATAGACATTGAATTGAAAAGCAAATGAACAATTAAGGGAAGTACTCATATTAATGTTAGTATTATTCTGGTTATGTAAATACATCTATCAGAGCATGTATTGATTTTTTGGGTTAGTTTTTTCATAATTTTATAATAGTATTTAGTTTCAATAATGTATTTGCGAAGTTCATTTTTGAATTCAGTAGATTGCTTTTTTAGGTAATGTTAATTTGAGAAGCTAGTTTGATTTTTAATATGTGTGAATAGATGTTTACTATTGAGGGATATTGATTATGTGAAAGTTTTTGTTGTTGAAAAGTAGCCAGTTTGATTTTCATTTCCCTCTTGTATCATGAAAGTTATTTTTTAATATTACATCACCCGACAAACTTTATGCATGCTTGTGAGTCCATTATGCAGTTTTTTTGTTCAATTTTGATATTGATTTATTTTTCTTTCCCTTTCTCCCCTATGTATGCACACACATTGGCAACACGTATAAAATAATTTAAGGGTATCCCTTTTATTTACTTTCATTAGGGTTGTGGATAAAACCTGTCAAAACATAAGTGATATAATTAACAATCCTTAATAGTTACGCTCCATCATAGTATTCTTATAAGTATAATAATACAACTCGAACTTATTACAATGTACATGTTTGCTACAACACATTAAGTTAATATAAACATAAGTTGGTAATCCAACATACTCGGTATTTATACCAATCATGTAAATTTAAAAAAAAAGAAACAACATAGGGTGAGCATCAACAACTTTGTAAGAAATCTCAATTCCAAGGCACACAGGTTCGAAAATAAGTATTTTGATATGATTGATATTATAAAATACATTCATAGCTAATAATATGAAAACGTTAAACAAAAAATAGTTTATGTACGAAAATGATAAAACCATACCATTACAGTGTCAAACTAGAGAAAAAATATCCTCATAGACCACTCAGGGTCGATACGTCCCGTACAATCCAACCTTTTAGGAGTTGTACACCCTAAAAAAGAGACGCTCTCGAATCACAATTCGTCCCCAAGTCTGAAGATCAACTGGGTTGCATTTGCATTTACAAACTCAATGAAACCCTCTACGGTTTCAACTTGAAACGTAAATCCTCTAACACTTAATCCTTTGTGCACTTATATTTAATAGAAAAGGATCTTGGGTTCTCTCAATCATTGAACAATTCAAACGATTGTCCAATGCACATTTCAAAATCCTAACTTATCCAGAGTTTCAATTCAATACGAATCACCAGATCATGGGTTCACAAACATGTTAAACAACATTTATAACATAAATGATATATTTATAAAGAGAACGAAAAATCTTGCCTATTTTAGAATTGAAATTTTTTATCTCGATTTGCGTGCAGTTCAAAAATTGTAAAAAATAGAACAATAAAAGCTATCAATGAAATTTCACACACAACTCTATTTTAACTAATTAAACACGAGTATAAAATTAATTTGGTCAAACCGGGACTTGAAGAGCAAAATAGTTATCTTACGTGAGATATTAACTGAAGCGTCAGATCAGGAATTGGAGACCACCAGGGGATTCCTTGGGGAGATGGGAGACCAACCCCACCAACCAGACGTGGATCAACCACCCTAGCCTCACACGTCGTAGGGGTGGGCTGCCTCTTCCCCCTCTCTTCTTCCGAATTCTTCTTCGTCGTTCTTCTTCCTTTCCAGCTAAGTACGCAACTTCTTTCCTCTTATTCCTTCTCCTCCTTTCTTCTTCTGAATTCTTCTTCTTCGTTCTTTTTTCTTTCCAGCTAAGTACCCAACTTCTCTCCTCGTGTTCTCTCTCCACAGTATAACAAATCCACTCCTTCCTAATGCCAATCTCCTTCTCGTATATCCTACTTTCAAATCCATACCCTTTTTGGACTGAATCTCCATATGGTGATCCGATGTTTTGGTTAATATCTCAGTAAGATAACTATTTTGCCCTTCAGGTCCTAGTTTGACCTAATTTTGGGTTTGTTTGACCAAACTTATTTTATACTCATGTTTAATTAGTTAAAATAGAGTTGTATGTAAAATTTCATTGATAGCTTTCATTGTTCTATGTTTTATAATTTTAGAACGATACACAAATCGAGATAAAGTTTTTCAATTCTGAAATAGGCTAGATTTTTCGTTCTTTTTATAAATATATCATTTATGTTATAAATGTTGTTTAACGTGTTTGTGAACTCATGATTAGGTGGTTCGTATTGAATTGGAACTCTGGACCGGTTAGGGTTTTGAAATGTCCATTGAACAATCGTTTGAATTGTTCAATGATTGAGAGAACTCAGGATCCTTTTCTATTAAATATAAGTGCATACAGGATCAAGTGACAGATGGTTTACGTTTCAAGTTGAAACCGTAGAGGGTTAAGTGTGACCCAGTTTGTCTTGGGGGCGAATTGTGATTCAGGAGCATATCTTTTTTAAGGTGTAAAACTCCTAAAAGGTTGGATTATACGGGTCGTATCGACTCTAAGTGGTCTATTAGGATATTTTTTCTCTAGTTTGACACTGTAATGGCATGACTTTATCGTTTTTGTACATAAATTACTTTTTGTTTAACGTTTTCACATTATTAGCTATGAATGTACTTTATAATATCAATCATATCAAAGTACTTATTTTTGAACCTGTGTGCCTTGGAATTGAGATTTCTTATAGAGCTGTTGATGCTCACCCTATGTTGTTTCTTTTTTTTCAAATTTACACGAATGGTATAAATACCGAGTATGTTGGATTACCAACTTATGTTTATATTAACTTAATATGTTGTAACAAACATGTACATTGTAATAAATTCGAGTTGTATTACTATACTTATAAGAATACTATGATGGAGCGTAACTATTAAGGATTGTTATTTATATCACTTATGTTTTGACAGGTTTTATCCACAACCCTAATGAAAGTAAATAAAAGGGATACCCTTAAATTATTTTATACGTGTTGCCAATGTGTGTGCATACATAGGGGAGAAAGGGAAAGAAAAATACATCAATATCAAAATTGAACAAAAAAACTGCATAATGGACTCACAAGCATGCATAAAGTTTGTCGGGTGATGTAATATTAAAAAATAACTTTCATGATACAAGAGGGAAATGAAAATCAAACTGACTACTTTTCAACAACAAAAACTTTCACATAATCAATATCCCTCAATAGTAAACATCTATTCACACGTATTAAAAATCAAACTACCTTTTCACATTAACATTACCTAAAAAAGTAATATATTGAATTCAAAAATGAACTTCACAAATACATTATTGAAACTAAAGACTATTATAAAATTATGAAAAAACTAACCAAAAAAATTAATACATGCTCTGATAGATGTATTTACATAACCAGAATAATACTTACATTAATATGAGTACTTCCCTTAGTTGTTCGTTTTCTTTTCAATTCAATGTCTATACATAACGCAAATCAAAGAATAGACCTTAAGAAAACCATGTTGATAAGAATCATTTGTAGAGGTAACAAAGATAAAAAATCGGTGTAGTGCAACAAAGCTATGGTCATGTGAAAAAGTCAAACCATTTAAACCAACCCAAACAAATTGACAATCATAAAAAAATGAGCATTAGCAAGAGGAAATATCCATCACACCACATCAAGACTCATCATCATGTTACATGTCTCATACATTGGATTTACAAACAGAATATTAGCATTGATAGTAAGTATCGTATATATTCATCTAGTTCATATATTAAATCAGGTTACGATTTATGTCAGTTAAGTGCAAAGATAAAATAAAATAATCTAATTGAATACATGATAATCAAATAGTATAATTAATATCAATTTTATCCATATAGCATGATTGAACGAGTGAAAAGGGGAAAATAGAAATCAAACTGGCTACTTTTCAACAATAAAAACTTTCATAGAATCAATTTCCCTTAATAGTAAACATCTATTCACACGTATTAAAAATCAAACTACCTTCTCACATCAACATTACCGAAAAAAACAATCTGCTGATAATATTTTTTGGGCACAGGGACTATTAATATTATTATTATATGATTGCAGCCAATGTGAATGATTAGAGTTCTACTATTTTGTATGAGCTTGACGCATTAGTGTGTATGTGTGTCTTATGGTGTATAAGTGTGCTTGTGTGTTTGATTGGGGTATTAGTGTGTTTTTTTTGGTAAGCATGTGTACTTTTTTGGTCTATTTGTGTATTTTTTGGTGCATTAGTATGTGTAATTTATTGTATCACTTTGTATATTTTGGTGTATGTGTGTGTTTTGGTTTATTAGTATGTGTATTTTGATATATTAGTGTTTGTTTATTGTGTATTAGTGTGCGTGTGTATATTTTTGTTGTGTATTAGTACGTGTATGTTTTTGTCGTATTAGTGTCTGTTTAGAGGTATTTTGGTTATAAGAGTGTGGTGTGTTTGGTTTATTAGTGCGTGTTTTTTTGGTGTATTAGTATTTGTGTTTTAGTGTATTGGGGTATACGTATATTTCCTTGTGTATTAGTGTGTGTATGTGCACGTGTGTGTTTTCATGTATTAGTGGTTATTTTAGTGTATTAGCGTGTGTTTGTTAACACTGTGTGTGTATTTTTTGGTATACTAGTGGGTATACTTGTATGGTGTATTAACAAACACTGTGTGTGTATTTTTTGGTATACTAATGGGTATACTTGTATGGTGTATTAACGCGTGTGTGGTTGTTGGTGTCTTAATGTATATGTGTGTGTTTTTTGGTTTCTTAGAGTGTGCGTACCTGTGTTTTGTATATTATTGTGTGTATTTTTTTGATATATTAGTATGTGTGTTTTGGTGTATAGGGATATGTATGTGATTTTTGGTCTATTAGTGTTTGTGTATGTGCGCGCGTTTTTATGTATTAGCACATGCGTGTTTTTTGGTGGGTTAGTGTGTTAACATGATGTGTGTGTGGTGTATTAGTATATGTGTGTATTTTTGGTGTATTAGTGTATGTGAATGTGTGTTTTTACATATTAGTGTGTTTGTTTGTGCGTGTCATTTTTGATGTATTAGTAGGGTTGTATGTGCATTTTAGTGTGTATGTGTGATTTTTGATATATTGTGTGTATTATTGTGGGGAATGTTGTGTGCGCGTGTGGTTTTTGGTGGATATTAGTTAGTGTGTGTGTGTGTATATGGGTGTGCTTTTTGATGTATTAGTGTGTGCATGCGTGTTTACATCTTAGTGTGTGCATGTTATTTGTGATGTATTAGTATCTGTGATTGTGTTTTTACATATTAGTGTGTGTATTTTGGTGTAGTAGTTTGTATATTTTGGTGTAGTAGTTTGTGTATTTTGATATATAATAAATATAAGAAGTTTTTAATATAGAAGTGATTTTAGAAAAGTAAAGTTTCTTATTTTTTTTTTCCTTTCACTTCTACTTATTGACTTATTTAAGAGGTGACATTACTATTAACTTATCTAAAAGTAATTTTAATAATGATAACAAACGCTACTTGTGAGAAAAGTCGTAAGTCCTAAAAGTACTTTTCATAAGTCATCCCAACTTGTTTGTTAGTAGTTCTTGAACACACGTTCTTGTTTAAATTCGTTGACTATGATATATGTCTTAGATGCACGGAAAATAACTCTTGTTCTCTCTTCCGGTGAGTTAGTATGAAATTGTTGTGGTGTCAATTATTTGTGTATTTGATCAGTGTATTGAAAAATTTAGTACCTAGTTAAATTGTCTTGACTATTAGTGTGTGTTTTTTTGGTGCATTATTATTTGTGTTTTGGTGTATTGGGGTTTGTGTATATTTCCTTGTCTACTAGTGTGTGTATGTGCACATGTGTGTGTTTTCATGTATTATTGGTTATTTTGGTGGATTAGTGTTTGTTAATATTGTGTGTGTATTTTTTGGTATACTAGTGGGTATACTTGTATGGTGTATTAGCGCGTGTGTGATTTTTGGTTTCTTAATGTATATATGTGTGTTTTTGGTTTCTTAGAGTGTGTGTGCCTGTGTTTTGTGTATTATGGTGTGGTGTTTTTTTTTTCTTGATAAATTAGTACGTGTTTTGGTGTATAGGGATGTGTATGTGATTTTTGGTCTCTATTAGTGTGAGTGTATGTGCGTGTTTTTTGGTGAGTTAGTGCGTTAACATGATGTGTGTGGTGTATTAGCATATGTGTGTATTTTTGGTGTATTAGTGTATGTGAATGTGTGTGCGTGTCATTTTTGAGGTATTAGTAGGGTTGTTTGTGCGTTGTAGTGTGTACGTGTGATTTTTGATATATTTGTGTGTGTATTATTGTGGGGGAATGTTTGTGTGTGCGTGTGGTTTTTGGTGCATATTAGTTAGTGTGTGTGTATATGGGTGTGTTTTTTGATGTATTAGTATTTGTGGTTGTGCTTTTATATATTAGTGTGTATTTTGGTGTAGTAGTTTGTGTATCTTGATATACAATAAATATAAGAAGTTTTTAACATAGAAGTGAGTTTAGAGAAGTAAAAAGTTTTTTTTTTTCTTTCACTCCTACTTATTGGCTTATTTAAGAGGTGAAATTACTTTTGACTAATCTAAAAGTAATTTTAATAAGGATAATAAACGCTACTTTTTTTGTTTAAAGTACTTGTAAGAAAATACGTTCTCTTTTAGTAAGTCCTACAAGCACTCTTGATAAGTTATCCTAACTTGTTTGTTAGCAGTTCTTGAACATACCTTCTTGTTTAAATTCGTTGACTATGATATATGTTTTAGATGCACGGATAATAACCCTTGTTCTCTCTTCCGGGAAAGTTAGTATGAAATTTGTGGCATCAATTATCTAAAAGAGAACTTTGTTGTGTATTTGATTGATGTATTGAAAAATTTAGTACCCAGTTAGATTGCCTTGACTATGGTATAAGTTGGGATCAACTGCCCGATGTAGTTGTGGATGTTAAGCATTCAAAAGCATATTTCATCAACACAACTATTGCGGTGAACGAGTTAGTTGGATTGCTAAACCGAGTTAAATATCTGCCGGCTAATCAATATCTTATATGGAAAGAGGTGTGCTCACGATCCTTGTTCCAATATGATATAGTAAGATATTATGATTTTTTTAGGAGTATATGACATTTATGTTGAATCATTTGTTTTACATTCTACCAGCAAAATTATATGAAGATTAGTGTAAAGCAGGTATTATTTCAATCTCTAATCTCTGTAATTTGTGTTCATTTTGTTTCTTGAATTTAATTACTTCTAGTGTTATTAATTTTCTTTGGACTATTCTAAAAATTTTAGTTAATAGTCTTTTGTTTGATGTGATTTTGGATATTAAGCATTCAAAAGCATACCTCGTCAACATACAAATATTGCAGTGAATGAGTTGGTTGGATTACTTAGGCGAGTTAAATCTTCGTCAGTTAATCAATATCTTCTATGGAAAGAGGTGTGCTCACAATCATTGTTTCTGGATGATATGATAAGATATATGATTTTTTAAGTGTATCTGACATGTATGTTGAATCCTTTATTTTGCATTCTACCAGCAAAATTATATGAAGATTGATGTAAATTAGGTATTGTTTCTATCTCTAATCTCTGTAATTTGTGTTCATTCTGTTTCCTGAATCCACTTCTAATATTATTAATTATTAATTTTCTTTGGAATGGTCTAAAATATTAGTTCATAACCTTTTATTTGATGTCCTATCAAGGTACCTTAAAGTAGTGACAATAAAGGGTAGCATCAAACTCAATCTTCTTACTCTTCTTTTGTATCATTTTATTGGCATCCATGTCTTATTGCCCTTGCCTTGCATATTTACTTCTCTTCTTGAAGCAAATCTGTATTGTTTCCCATGAGGAGTGAATGGTTTTAGGAGCATTTTGCATTTGGTTTTAGAACGATTATCTTTTTCAGGTATTGCTGTATTTCTTCATTTATCTATCTATTCCTGTTTTAACTGGTGGGGGTTGGTGCTTTGGGGGTAAATTTTGAAGACCTCGCTACAAGTTACAGTGTAACTAAAGTTGCCAAGTGTCAGATTTGGGTTACTTCTATGTCTCTAAAACATAAACATGATTAGTAAGTTTAAATTAATTCGCGAATGACTTATCGAGAACTTTTCTCTTAGGTCACAGTGGGTCTTTCTACATGTCATAATAGTTTGCATACGTATATCTGTGCTCATGCCTAACTATCTCTCGAGTTGTCCTCTGCCTTTTGATATTTCAAAGTACCATTACAGCTTCGGTTCAATGGACTCTGGAAGTTCAAGTGAGCTCTAACTTAAACAAAACGTGCATAATCTTTTTATGAACTGATGCATTATCTTATGTTCAAGTGAGCTCTAACTAAAACAAAACGTGCATAATCCTTTTATGAACTGATGCTCTAAGTGAGGATTTTTGGTCGTCCTAAATTGTTTGAGCCCTGCATGCATTATCTTATGTTAATCGGAACCCATTATGGTTTTTAAAACTAAATGTTGCTGCAGTTCCGTCCTGCTGGAACAGTGGTGTTCCGGCACAGCCATTTATTCCAGTGGTTTCTCAACAATTTCAGATGGTTGGGTGAGCACATGTTGGAATGCCTTTTCACACTTAACAACTCCAATTTTCTCAACTGTTGCTGTAGCAACCTCCATGGCGCGGTCAGGCAGGAGTGTTCTACCACTGCCACAGGCGCCACATCCAATTCCAGTGGCAGAAGTTCAGGCAAACTGGCCTGTTATGCCTGTTCCATCAGAACCTCATCAAAATGCTCAGATTCGAAATTACTATCCACAACCTCGGCAAAATGCTCGAATTCCAGATACCTATCCACAACCTCCACACAATTCTCAGTTTCCAAAAACTAAATGCCTGGTTTAGACAGCCCACGAATGGCTCTCTCATCATCATGTAATATAATATTTTTAAGCACGTTGTTGGGTGACTGCTTTAACCATCTGACAATGTCTTCAGTCCTTGACTTTACTAATTTCATCTGTTTAGTTATTCATGTCATCCAGTGGCCAACTACAAGTGCATTCAGATACCACAACTCAGTAGCAGCCTATATCTCAGACAAAAGTGCTCATTCCTGCAGGGGTGCAGCGTTGGGTGTCAACTGGGAGCCAGAGCATCAACTCTGTTACACCTGCACAGCAAACTGGTCAACAAAGCTCAGTCACCCCTGCCAGCATTCCAGTAAGAGTTGTCTGCATATAATTGGTTGCATCTTTTTCTATATTATGGAAAATTTTCTTTGCTCCTTTGCAATTTCATTTCTATGCTGAATGCACAGAATGCTTGATAACATCTGCATCTTGTCGAATTTCAGGCGACAATGGCTCAGCCTTGCACCATTGAAAAGGCCCCATCAGACTGGGTAGAACATACTGCTCAAAATGGAAAAAGGTATATGATTCTATCAGGGTTCTTCTCTTTTCCTTTTTCAATCTGCACTGGTAGTAATTTTTTAGTAGCACAATTCACAAATTTCGACTGCTTGGCTTATGTAGAATCAATGCCACTCGGATTGCATTTTATTTAACGGAAACAAACTAAAAGTTATGAAAGCAATAATTGAGAGTTTTTTTTGGTTGAAGGGAACTATAAAAGATCAAATAGTTTAACCCGCAGGCAAAGGAATGAATATAGTTATATTAGATGCTCAAAATCCAGAATAGATCTGTTATTATTGGTTGGAAAAAACTTGTAGTTATGTGGGAGAAAGTCCAATTTGTTTGTGAACCTCTAGGGTGAGGGCATGGGGGATGAGGGCGTGGGGGTGGGGGGAGTTGTGGCGATACTAAAACTAGATAGGAGTTTGAATCCCATGCATCATACAGGCGCCACTAGTATAATATATATTTAAACGAATTCAGTGTGCTATGAGATATTTTCTAGCTATTTTGTCAGGACTGCTATATTTGAGAAATGGGATGATATTTTCTTGTTGAACCCAATGATATCCATTAGGAATAAGTTGTTCTTGTTCTCTCATTCAAACTGAATTTCAGTGCTGAAGCTATTGAAACATTGAATCCTTATCCCATGGAACGAGAGCATTAAGTTGGACACTTATTAAAAAGACTGAATCCTTATCTCATGAAACATTGAATTTCAGTGCTGAAGCTAATGAATATTGAATCCTTATCTCATGGAACGAGAGCATCGAATCCTTGTCCACAGAAGTGCTGAATTAAAAATAAATCAAAAAAAGGAGGAAAAACCTTAGAATCTCCCTAAGGGCTTTCAAGGAGTCTCACCTAGAAGAACTTCATGGAGTTTCACCATTAAAAATTTGCAAAATCTGCAAAGAAATTTTGTTCATCAACTTGCTTCTATTGTCTCTACAAAGACTTGCTTATATAGAAATAAAGATTCTATCCTACTAGACTTAGGACTCCTAAAATCCTTAAGATATTACCCTCTATTTTTTCTTTTTCTTTTTCCACTTGCTCTACTCTATTAAAGCTTTTTATGTTTATTTAATGCCTAGATGATTTGTTACTGCTCTTTCAGTGACTTAGTATCATGTTAAAGTATTAAGGCTGTTGATGTTATATTTTTCTTAATATTCATGTTTCAATTTGTGTTATTTACATTATATTATTCATGTTATTCAGGCTACATGATAATAATATTGTGCAATTATTGTATATCATGTTTGATATTGAATAATTATGTTAACCTCAATTATACATATATTATTAGTATTAATTTTACTCATTTTGTAGGATCTTACGATTTTTGATCCGGCCCATAGACCCCCCTCCCCCAAACGATCCGAGGTAGGATCCCGATTTTATAAACCTTGGTCTACACACATATGCCATGACCCATCCTTCTTTGGAGTTAGAAAAGTAGGCACTCCACAAGGACTTAAGCTCTCTTTAATGAAGCCTTTAGTCAACAACTGTTTAACCTTCCTCCTAAGCTCAACGTGCTCTGTAGGATTGATACGGTAAGCAGGTAATATGGCCAACTTTCATGAGAAAAACATCAAACCACATTCTCTTCAAAATCTTTACTAATTAAGAAATTAACCCACCAACGGAAAGTTATTGGGATTGATGTGTCGTTCACCCATGCTACACGATAAGGATGAGGATGCTTCTCTATCTTTAATCTAAGCTTGTCAACAAGCTCTTGTGATGCCACATTGAGGCTAGTGATCCCATCAATGATAAGAGTGCATAACCTTCCTGGCAAGAGACTTTGAGTGCATAACCTTCCTTGGCAAGAGACTTGTGTATGAAATATATTAGCGCAACGCCAATCCTCTTCTTCTTCTACTCCTTTTTTCTTCTACTCTTTTATTATTTGGGGTTGTTTCCTCATTCTTTCTCTCTTTTTCCTTCACTTTCTTTCCTACTCTTGCTCCTTCCTCCTCCCTCCCTCCTACTTCCTTCTTATTTGGGTTTATTTTCCTCCTCCTTCTGCCTCTCCTTCCTTCTGTTTCTCCTCCTCCTCCTCCTTCTTCTCCTCCCTTCCTTCTTCTTCTCCTCCTTTATATCCATTGATCTTTCGAGTGACTTTTGTTTCTCCTTATTCCTCTACTTTTTCCTTCTCCTTCTTCCCCATTTCCTTCTTTGATTTTGCTTTAGTTCTTGTTTCTCGCAATTCATCGATGTTTCTCAGAGCCACCATAAATTTTTGATCTTTCGAGTGACTACTCTTCTTTT
>CAUOFW020001645.1:0-77816 GCA_963454935.2 Ilex paraguariensis | reverse complement strand
GAATTTTGATAGATCTGTCTGCTAACTGAAATGTGACATTTATGAGTTTGAGTTCTCCCAGACCCAACTATTGGTAAACAGAGAATAGGAGCAAATTGACATTTGCTCCTAGGTCTAACACTGCTTGTTCGATTTTGAAATTTCCAATGAAATGTGACACAGTCAGACACCTTGGATCTTTGTATTTTGGAGGGATTTTGTGTTGAAGCAAGGCACTGACATGTTCTGTCAAGAAGGCTCTTTTTTGAACATTCTATCTTCTCTTGACTGTACACAAGTCTTTCAGAAACTTGGCATAAGATGGAACCTATTTGATTGCATCCAGAAGTGGGATGTTGATTTTCACTTGCTTGAAAAGCTCATAAATTTCTAGCTGATTATTCAACTTTTGTGCAGTTTTGAGTCTATGAGGAAAAGGAGCAGGAATAGAACACGAGGGTTCTTCTTCCCTTGATGGCTCTATTTCTTTTTCAATTGTGGGCTCGGGTTCCTCTTCTCTCACACATACAGGCTCAATTGGTTCAGGCTCGAGTGGTGAGTTGACTGGGATTAACTTTGGCTTTGGGATTATCATGTTTTTGATGGTCTTGTTAATTACCTTGCCATTTCTCAGTGTAGTGACAACTTGGGCTTGGCCTTGTGGATTTTCCATGTTTGAAGGGTTTCCTACTTGAAATTGGCCTTGTGGTGGTTTTGGTAGAGCAGGAAACTTGCCCTTCTCATGTATGGTCATGGATTGAGTCAACTTTTGGATGTGGCTTTTAAGATCATCGAAAGATTAAGTGGTCTGGGTTTTGAAATCAGTAAAAGCCTGAGTGAAACTATTGTTGTAGTTCATTTGGCTATGCATGAACTGATTCAGTGTGTCCTCAAGGCTCCTCTTTTGTGGTGGTTGGTATGCTTGGTATGCGGGAGGTCTTTGAGGTGGTGGGTGTGAACCTTGTTGTTGGTTTATTGGAGTTGGCTGGGTGTTTCTCCAACTGAAGTTTGGGTGGTTCCGCCACACTGGATTGTATGTTTCAGAGTAGAGGTTGGAGTAAGGCTTGTTGAAATTAAAGACAATATTTGTTCGCTCCAACAAAACCTCTTTGAATGTTGGGATTGTAGCACACTCCCCAGTAGGATGTCCTGTTAGTGCATAGATTCCACACACTTGTTCTATGGGAGAGCTAACATCAACTTGATAAACCTTTTTCATCTCTCAAGCTTCAAGCTTTCGAGACAAGGTGTACATTTTTGCTCTTAGATCATCGTCTTCTTTCAAGACATACTTACTCCCTTGGGAAGTAGATGGTTTGACTTTAACAATAGTAGGGGAGGCTGAGTCCAACATCTGAGAACTGTCAGATATGGTGTCAAAAAAAATGAATGCCTCCTCCAGACTCTTACTCATGAACTCTCCTTGAGCCATCATTTCGACAAACTGACGTAGTCTAATGGGCAAGGAGTCATAAAAAAATCCTACCAAAGTCCAGTTTTCAAAAGCATGGTGCGGGCAAGACTAGAGTAGATCCTTGAATCTCTCCCAACTTTGGTAAAAGGTTTCTCCTTCTTTGACGAAAAAATTCATGATTTGTCTTTTCAATGCATTAGTGCGGTGTAAAGGGAAAAACTTTCTGAAAAATCATTTTGCAGTGCCCGCCAGTCAGGTATTGAAAGAGCTTTTAAAGAATATAGCCATTGTTTAGCTCTTTCCTTTAACGAAAATGAAAAAAGTTTCATTTTGGCTAACTCAGAATTATCTTGAAACGTTCCACATACTTCCTCAAACTCTTTTATGTGTAGATATGGATTTTTTGTTTTGAGTCCACGAAATAGAGGGAGTAGTTGAACTATCCCCATCTTTACAGTAAAGATGGGTTGCTTGACAAAATTCCTTGCTAGTCTTTAACCCCTAAATACTACCCCTAAAATGTGTATGACTTATAGGAATAGGGGAAGTATCACTCTCCTTTGGGATACTGTCAAAAGAAAGGGCAACGAGCAAGGGAAATGAGATGGTGGAAATTTGTATATGTGTGTGTGTACAAAAGTGCTCCCCAAGCGCAAGGAGACTTTCGTGGGTCATCTTTTATGTGGTGGTATTCCAAGGTCGTTTCCACGGGGAAGAAAATAAAATGAGGGGAAGGTGATTTTGGGAAAAAGAAAGTGTAAAAATCCTTGGTTGTTGGAAGTTGTTTGATGAAGTTTGTTTTGATGCTAATAAAATGAGAAACAAATGTTGGCAAATCCAAGAAGTCACTCCAATAGGAATACCATCTCAACTTGAAACCCTCTTTCGATAGAGCATGAATGAACGATTGATTCGTGGGAAGCTAGGGATAAACTTGGTGAGTAACTAAGCATAAACCGTGGCTAGGCCTATGGAACATCAAGGTTCACCAAGTTATCCACCCTCAACCCAGTCAAACCAAACCATTGGACTCTGAAAGAAGGGAGGAGAATGAGTTGAAATGGTATACCCAAGTGGAGGTTCCCCTTAGATTTGCTAACTAAGAGATTTAGCTACTCATACTTAAAATGAAATTGACAATGTAATGAAAGTGCATTGCAGAGATATGAAGTTCTAGAGTAACTAGGTACCAGAAAACATAACCTATAAAAGAGTATATTGAATACCCATTTGAAAAACTAATGAAATGAAGAAGTTTGATGCATTAATGGTAAAAGCTTTAAAGAAGCATTAAACTTGCATTTCAACTAAAAAGGAGACAACATTCATGACATTAAATGAAGTTCTAAAGATTTATACCAGAGATTACAAGACAATGTATTGAAAGAAATGCAAAAATCTCAATTTTCTCTCACTAGACACTATTCCTTCTCTTCCCTAGACCTTCTCTCTCTGTATCTTTGTATCTCCAAGAATGCTGAACCATGGAGTCATTTTCCCCCCAAAACGTGCTTGGAGTCCCCCCTCAGCTGAGTGATGTGATTTCCATCCATAGGGGCGGCATGGTGCAGACTAGGACCAGCCCCCATTCTTCTCTCTGCCAAGCTTCCTCTCTCTCCCCTCATTAATGCAAAAGTCATCATCATCCAAGTAAAGGTGAGGGAAGGCTCCTAGACAAGCAGGGGATGTCAGGGGGTCTGTTGGAAAAGTGCAAGTGGGGCCCCCAAGCTGCAGAGTTGAGTTATAGGCTGTCTGGGAAGTTTAGCAAAAACCTTCCGGAAGGTCGATATAAAACCTTTCGGAAGGTTTGTGTAGGAACAGTTAAATGAAAGGGTCAGCAGGTAAAACCTTCTAGAAGGTTCATTCCAGTAGACAAAACCTTCCGGAAGGTTCCATTCCAGTAGGCAAAACCTTCTGGAAGGTTCATTTTGGTAGACAAAACCTTCTAGAAGGTTTTTACCCAAACCTTCCAAAAGGTATTCAACTTAATTCCATTTTCTTGGTTTCTTTTCCCTCCAAACCTTCCTTTAAGCTACCCCCCTCTTCTTCATTGACTTCAACCACTTCAATGGGGGTATAACTCATACCATTTGCATTGTTTTTCCCTGCATTCACACACAATTCCATCAAAACAAAAGTTAAGCACATTTTTCCCAAAATTCATGACTATAAACAAGTACAAAAGACATATTAGCACACATTATATGTCATGTTTTTGTGCTAATCAGGGGTGCATCTTTAGGGAAAACAAAACGAGAGGGGACACTATTCCTTGTGGGATTTAAGTAATCCCGCAAAATTTGAATGTTAGGCACTTCCTCCTCCCTCGCAGGAATTTATCCTCGTCTCTCATCATTTGTCATTCTACTTTCACAAGAGTCTGCTATTGATCTAGGTGAAGATGGTTCTGGTTGGTTCACAAACCTAGAAGATTTTGCCAGCAAATTTTGATATTGAGGAGCGTTCTTAGACATAAAAAATAATTAAAACAAATTTATACACAAATATTCACAAGATAAGAAATTCTTTTCACTTTTTTCTCAAAAACACCTTTTTTGGTTCCCTAGCAACGGCGTCAAAAACTTGACTTGATCCGAAATGTGCACACCCAAGTGTAGGCGGTCAAGTTATAGTAATAATCTAGTGAAGTCTGGAGTCGAATCCACAAGGAACTATGATTAGTGGTTAGAAGTAAGCAGTGATAGAGACCAAGTAATTGAAAATCTTGAGGATTTGAATTTGTGAGATTTCCTGAATAGAATATCAAATTCTTTCCAAGAGTTTTCTAGACAAAATATAAGATTCTTAAAATGTAGCAGCCACCCTTTAGCTCGAGGATTAGAACATGAAATTGATTATCCGGTTTATTATGTTTGTGCTTTATGACTCAATTAACTCCTGTATCAACAACAAGTTAATCGAAGGATAAAGATGGACTGTAAGGATTAAGCACATGATTCCGATGCCTTTCTAGAAGTTTACAAGAATTGTCTGTGCCGAGACTTAACCCGTCTACAAACAAGCAAGTGTTTCTACAAGGCATCCAACTATGGCATTAGTGGTCCATTCTTTGAATAAAGCACAATAATGTTAGAGATTGAAAAGATGTTATGAAGAGCTAGCTGGGGTGATTACCTTGAACCATTAGGTCTTTCTATGTAGGAGTCATCCGTATCATAGAAGGAACCCTTGGTTATACAAAGTACCTTAGCTTTTCTAGATACATTCAATCATCCAATGAACAAATGGAATATAAATCATTAAAGGATAAAGGAGGTACACAAACATAACTTCCGAGTAATCTTTACATATTCATCACCTCTTACTAAAGAGTGAATGAGGAACTACTCACTCGTCATGGCTTTGGTCATGCTAGACAACTGAGTGATACTCATCCCTCCAAGTGGAGGAGCTACTTAATGAGACTACAATAAACGAAAAGCTAATCTTCAACGAAAAATAAGTGAATCACATCCCACCCTTCACGGCTTTGGTAAAACTCTAGAAAAGTGGAAGAGTTTCACTCTTCTAAGAAGGAAGGAAGCTCAAGGATTGGAAGTGAAAGACATAAATAATTAAATTAAAAGAAAGCTAGTTACTTTTGAAGGGTTTCCACCACAACCAAAAGTTGAGCTATCTCTCTTGATACTTGTAAATAAAAGTAAGTATAACTACAAGGGGAGTCTAGGCCTCCATCATGGTTGTCACAATATGAATGTAAAGACTTAACATGAGTAAATAAAAAACTTCAACTACAAGGGGAGTTTAAGCCTCCATGATGGTTGATACAAATGAAAACATAGACATAGATAAGAAATGTTCAAGAACTAGATTACCTAAAACTTTCTACTTTACAAGAGAAAAGATTGCTCCCTCATTTACTCTACAAGAGGAAGAATGCCCTTTAAGCTTGCAGCATGGGAGTATTTATAGGCAAGGAAAGGTAAAGGGGGGGTAGGAGATAAGAGAGGATGAGTGAATAGTGTTTACCGCCCATGGGAATCAACTATTCTACAGGCAGTCTATAGAGGACGTTCGAACATTATCTTGCGTTCGAACATTAAGTCTGTCTTTTCTTGAATGACGTTTGAACGTGATATGGCGTTCGAACATTTTTTGTGTCTTTGCTTTGAGGGCGTTCGAACGCCAGATGGGGTCTGATTCCTTCCACCCAAGTGGCTTGTGGTCACTGACTTGGTCACTTTCCATACGTCTTGAACAACCTTGACTTTACACTTAGCAACTTGGTCCTTAGTCACTCAAGACAATGTTCGAACGTGGATTGACGTTCGAACGTTGTACTCAAGTACTTCTATTCTATGGTTCTTGTAACATGCCACATTCCAGTGGTGTACTCTTCTCAAGATTCCAGAGGACGTTCGAATGTGAGTTGACGTTCAAACGTGGTACTCAAGTACCTCAACATTTCCCTTTTGTTGCCTGCAACACGCCATGTCTTAGCAGCTGGTCTTGGCAGGATTTCAGAGGACGTTCGAACGTGGGTTGACGTTTGAACGTTCTTACTTTGTTCCAACCTTCTGCAATTTTGTTCTTTATAGTGCTGGTGTTACATTTAAGTGTAATTTTTGTTGTTCTTGAGCTTTTGTTCACTTTAGGACCTGAAATGTCATTACTTAAACTCCATCAAAGCACAATCAGTCGAAAAAGGCATAGTAAAATTTGTTAACTTTACGTACGAATCAGGGGACATGACGCTGTGTGAGTGATAGTAAACCAGCTTACGAAGTCGGCACACTTTTTGGCTGTGCGGATGACCTTCACACTGGAAGAATTCTGTAAGTTGTATATACGGGAGATTATCTAATTACATGGGGTGTCCGTATCTATAGTATCGGATTGGGATCCCAGGTTCACGGCTCATTTTTGGGAGAGTTTCCAACGAGATATGGGGACACAGTTGATGATAACCACTGCTTTTTATCCCCAGACAGACGGTCAGTCTGAGAGAACCATATAGACGTTAGAGGACATGCTACGGGCATGCATCCTAGATCTCAGGGGTAGATGGAAAGATCACTTATCCTTGGTAGAGTTTGTCTACAACAATAGTTACCAGACAAGCATACAGATGGCACCCTATGAGGCAATATATGGGAGGCCTTGTCGATCTCCAGTATGTTGGACGGAGGTGGGAGAGAAACCCTCTATGGGTCCAGATTTGATTAGAGACACCTCAGAGAAGGTGGACTTGATACGGAAGCATCTTCTTACGGCTCAAAGCCGACAGAAGAGTTACGCCGACAAACGACGGCGACCTCTAGAGTTTGAGGTGGGAGATCATGTCTTCTTGAAGGTGATGCCTAAAAGAAGAGTGTCAGGTTTGGCAAGCGGGGAAAGCTGTCACCGAGGTACTCGAGAGGGTGGGTTGCTTACCAGTTGGCGTTACTGCCAAATCTATCAGGTGTTCATGCGGTATTCCATGTCTCTATGCTCCGGAAGTACACCCCAGATTCGACTCATGTGGTGGATTAGGGAGAGCTTGTGGTTGATGCTGATGGGACCTTTGAGGAGGGACCGGTGCGCATCATGGATAGTCGGGATTAAGTTTTGCAAGGTAAGACCATGAGGCTAGTGAAGGTGTTGTGGCAGCACCGAAGAGCGGAGGAGGCGACATGGGAACGCAATGACACTATCCGTACCAGTTATCCTTTCTTATTCGAGGATGGAGGTACATTACTGTAGTCATTTAGTATTATATGACTATTACATATGCATGTGATTGAATGTGTATGTATGTGTGAATTTCAAGGACGAAATTCTTTTAAGGGGGGAGAATGTGAAACCTGAGGAAATTTGAACTTTTTCCGACAAAGGGCAAAATAGTAATATATCACTATTATACGGATTAAAATACATATTTCTATAGAGTTCGAATGAAGCAACAAACTTCACCATTAGATTCGTATCGCGAAATTGAGTTACCACGTCAAATTTTAAGATAGTAGAATTTTGCACGTTTTTTGAGATAATTGGGTGACGAATAAACTTTTAAACGTCCCCAAAAATAAAAATTATAAAATTTCCTCATAGTTGAATACAAGTTCAAATAAAATTTATTTGAACTAAAATCGGGATTTAATTAAATCGTTTCAAGTTAAAAACGGATTCAGAAGTGATAAACGAGCGGGACAATGTGGACCGTGCAATTAAAAGTATAAATAGGGCTAAATATCTAAAAAATCAGATATTCACACCCTTGTTCAGCACACCACACGTTGGAGAAGAGAGAGAAGAGAGAAAATAGAAATTTCAAGCTTTCTCCTTCAATCCAAGAAGCTCCGTTGGTCGAAATTGTTTGAACCAAGAATTAAAGTTGGTCTACGCGACGAGGGCTACGTGTACGTACCAAGGACGAGGGATTTCATTGAAGATCCAAATGGGGAGATTTGGAAAATCAAAGATTTTGGGGCTAAGGAGGTGCCTAGAAGCTTTCTATCTTCATCTCACGCTCCAAGAGGTAGGATTTCTCCTACTTTGGTTCACTTTCTTACCTATGGTGTATTTGGATTGGGGTAAGGGTATGGAATACCCTAGGTCATTGACCATGGTTATGAAAATGAGGAAATGGGTATGAAATTTGGCCTAGATCAATTCCTAATTATGTTGGCACAAGGAATTATTTGTGTGTGATTTCCTTGGAATTTGATATTTTGGGCATGCTATATGTTATATATTATGCTTTGTGAATGAGGTGGAAACTCTTGTGTGCTAACATGAATTATTGCCTTGAAGGTGTTTGCCAAAATGCCTATGTGTGAATCAAGTTGTTATGACAAAGTGATGTATAACATGCTTAGAAAATGTGTTGAAAAGAAATGTTAATATGTGCTCATTGAGATATTGACATTGTATTGATTTATGGACTTTATATGCTTATAATATAAATTGTCATGACACATGTCGAGATGTGTGGTTTAATTGTCCATATGACATCCATTACATATGGGACATGATATGTGGTTAATCTGGCTCATGGCATTCATTACATCGCATATGCACGGGAACACAACGCATTTCATGGGTGTGAGTGCATGGTTGATATCAAACACCAAGTAGGCAGGTGATAAGTGAGCTCGATACCATTGGACCAAGGTCCAACAGAGTCGCACAGTTGCATGGCATGAAAAACTTGTGTCGGGTATGGCAAGAAGGGCTAGACACATCCTCGGCTGCAAGGCCCGACTACTGGTTTTATACACTTCTTACGGTGCAAGTCCAAAAAAGTGTATCGATTTGTGGAGCCAGTTGTTCAACACCAAAAGTTTGCTATCCAAACAAAGACACATGGTTTTATTATCTAATGATTTCATTTGATGGGAACATCCATAAATGAAGTGGTTTTGTAAATATATAGTTGGTGTTTTAAAGATGATTATTTGGATGCATTTCATCAATGATAAAAGCTTTACACTTGCATTGCATAGTGTGGTGAGAGCCGGTGAAGGCTTGGGTTGATGTGCGTGAGTGAGTCTTATCTCATTTCATGGCATGACATGATAGATTCCAACATGAATTGAATATTCTTGCATTGGAATAGATATTGGTTGAGTGTTGTTGCATGTATACATTCATATGCACTTAGGTGGGGAGTAGCCCTTGTAGGAAGTATTTTACTGGGCGTTGGCTCACCCTATACGGGAAACATTTTAGGTACGGGGCATATTCTAGTGGATGACACACATACGGGGCCTCTAAGGTGAAGAAGAGCTGGGTTGTGGCTCTTGAACCGAGTTTTATGTAAAATTTTTGGTTTAATTCTATTTTGGCATGTAAATTGTATGGAATGGGTTGTAATAGACTTGTATAAATCATGTATAATGTAGAAAATATTTTTATACATGTTTGGGATAGATTTGGAAAGGTTTGGAATGAATTAGACATGAAAAATAGGTGAAACAGACAAAATTGGACAGAGTGCACCGGTACTATGTACTGGTACCCGATGGTCTAGAAGACAAAGCGTACCGGTATGACGTACCGGTATTGTCTATCCAGAGGGCAAACCGTTCCGGTACGTTTTTCCAAATTTTAAAACTAAAATGCTATACCCTTGGACTTTGGTTCCAAAGATACAAATGGACATTAAATGAGATATATTGGGGTATATTGAACCTTGGTTGGATTAAATAATTGCAAGAACACGGGTTACACGTATGAGTTAAAATCCCAAGTAAATGGATACTATTACGTGATGTCGATTATGCGGCACTCACGGCTATTTTTGCAGGTTGATGGTGGTCAACGGGACCCCCGGATTTAGAGGCGTCACACCATAGAAATAGGAGAACCAGTCAAGGAGCTCATCCTAGTAGTCTTAGATGAGGAGCACCCGGATAGAAGAGTGTACATTGGTTCTTTCCCTTCTAAAGATTCGGTCTGCCAGCTAATAGACTTTCTGAGGCTCAACATGGACATTTTTGCATAGTCACTGCATAGTCACATGCGGACCTTGAGGGCATTGACCCTGAGGTCGCCATCCACCGCCTCAATGTTGACTCTCGCCATAAGCCTGTTCGCTAAAAGCTAAGGGGTGCCTCCACTGAAAGGGCCCAAGCGATGAAAAAGGAGGTGGAACAATTGATAGAGAACAGGGCAGTTAGAGAAGTAGCCTATTCTTAGTGGCTCTCAAATGTGATGATGGTGACTAAAGCTAATGGGAAGTGGCGCCTCTACGTCGACTTTACTGAGCTCAACAAGGCGTGCCCGAAAGATAGCTACCCAATACCACGAATTAACCTCCTTATTAACTCCACCGCAGGACATGAATTGCTCACCTTCCAAGATGCATATTTTGGGTATAACCAAATCAGCATGCACCCCCTGGATCAAGAGAAGACATCATTTATCACTCTAAAGGAGACCTATTGCTACAGGGTCATGCCTTTCAGATTGAAGAACATAGGAGCAATTTATCAACGACTAGTGAACAAGATGTTCTAATCACAGATCGAGAAAACAATGGAGATGTATGTGGATGACATGTTGGTAAAGAGTCTCGCAGCAATAGACCACATCGACCACCTCCAATAAATTTTCAATGTTCTCAAGATGTACCACATGAATGAGGCTTTGGCATTGGGTCAGGAATGAGGCTTGTCTGTTTGCCTACGAGTTCAGCTTCATGTGGTACATCCTGAGAACATTGAAAATTTCTTAGAAATGGTCGATGTGGTCTATTGCTGCAAGACTCTTTACCAACATGTCGTCCACATACACCTCCATTTTTTTCCTGATCTGTGACTAGAACATCTTGTTCACCAGTTGTTGATAAGTTGCTCCTACGTTCTTCAATCTGAAGGGTATGACCCTGTAGCAATACGTCCCCTTTGGAGTGATAAATGATGTCTTCTTCTGATCTGGGGGGTGCAAGCTGATCTGGTTATACCCAAAATATGTATCCAAAAAGTTGAACAATTCATGTCTTACGGTGACGTCAATGAGGAGGTCAATTAGTGGTATTGGGTAGCTATCTTTTGGGCACGCCTTGTTGAGCTTAGTAAAGTTGACGCAGAGGCGCCACTTCCCATTAGCTTTAGTCACCATCACCACCACCACATTTAAGAGCCACTCAAGATAGGCTACTTCTCTGACCGCCCCATTCTCTATCAATTTTCCCACATCCTTTTCCATCGCTTGGGCCCTTTCAGTGGAGGCACCCCTTAGTTTTTGGCGAACAGGCTTATGACGAGAGTCGACATTGAGGCGGTGGGTGGCAACCTTAGGGTCAATGCACTCAAGGTCCGCATGTGCCCATGTAAAAATGTCCATTTAGAGCCTCAAAAAGTCTATTAGCTGGCGGACCAAATCTTTAGAAAGGGAAGAACCAATGTACACTCTTCTGTCTGGGTGTTCCTCATCTAAGACTACTGGGGTGAGCTCCTCGACTGGTTCTCCTCTTTCCATGGTGACGTTGTCTCTTGGGTCGAGGACCTTCACTTGTAAGGCTTCTTATGGCTTCCTCGTCTTCATGGAGGAGACATAGCTCTCCCTTACGGTTACTTGATCTCCTCACACCTTTTTGACTCCATTCGAAGTTGGAAAACAAAGGATGAGGTGGTAGGTGGAGGGCACAGCTCTTAGGGTATTGAGCGTTGGATGCCCTAGAATGATGTTATAGGCTAAAGAACAATCTATCACCAGGAAATTGACCATGATCGTGGAGCTTCGAGTTGACGCTCCAGTAGTGATAAGTAAGGTGATGGACCCTAGGGGATACACCTTCTCCCCTGAGAACCCAATGAAGGGCGACCTGATGGGCTATAATCTTTCTCTGCCCAAGTTGAGCTTGTCATAAGCCTCTGCAAAAAAGATATCCGCAAAGCTGCCGCTGTTCACCAGAATCCTTCGCACTTGGAAGTTAACGACAGTCATGGTGAGCACTAGAGGGTCGTCATGGGTGTTGGATTTCTTCCAAATCTTTGTCTGAGAAGGAAATGACCTTGTTGTTTCCATGCTTGGGTGCCTTAGGTGGGCACAATTTTTCGAGGTGTCTGGCTTTCCTTGCATTAGCCTTCATGGCAGAGAGGGATTCTCCTCTTTTTGCAAGCCCTCCGGAGATGGTGTGAATTTTTTTTGATGGACTGTTGGTCCTCCTGGTTACGAGGTGGTGCTGACGCCTGTCCCCTACCAATAACATACTGGTGTAAGTGACCCCGTTGGATAAACTCCTCAATTTGTCTTTTGAGGTCATAGCAGTCGTCGATCTCATGACCATGGTCGCGATAGAAGCGACAATATTTGTTTGGATTCCTGCAGTTTGGGGGAGACTTCATTCTCCTAGGCCACTTTATTATGGGATCATCTTGGATCTATAATAGGATATGCCCAATAGCGGCATTGAAGGGAGTGAAGGCTTGTCGATCTCTTTGGAGAGCAAGACCGAGCCAATCTTTGGCAGGTACTCTCTCCGTCCTGCTGTTGCACTTGTTATTATTGTCCTTCTTATTGTCCCTGTCTCTTTTTTTTCTCTTCTTCCCAACTCTGGAAGACTCACCTCGCCTGGCCCTTGTAATGTCCTCAGTATTCATGTATTTCTAGGCCTTCACCAATAGCTTTGGCATACTCTTCAGTGGGTGCTTCGTTACGAAGAAAAGAAAGCTTGATGACCGGAGGCTCCCTAGGAAGGCGGTCATGCTCACCTTATCAGCGAGCTCCTCGACCTGAAGGACTTCCTCGTTAAAATGAGTGAGGTAGCTCCTTAGGCTCTCATCTCGATCTTGCTTTATGCTGAGCAGGTGGGTGGCAGGCTTCTGGTGGTGACGTCCTCTAATGAAATGTGACACCAAGGACCTACTAAGTTCAGCAAATGAGCCAATGGAGGCTGGGGAGAGCTTGGCAAACCATTGTGGAGCAGATCCTTTCAATGTGGTTGGGAATGCTCTGCACATGATTTCATAGGGGACATTGTGTAGCTGCATCAAGGTCTTAAAAGTTTTGAGGTGGTCTAGTGGATCTTTGGTACAAACCAATGGTTAGGTCAAGGTGACCTACGTTCACTTGGAAAGGCAAGGGTCGCCAGGATTTTATAAACTCCGGTGCAATGGGAGAGCAGGAGATTACAAGCTTTCAGAGAGGATTGTGCTCAAAATGAGTGAGATGCCCCCAAAGTGTTGGTGGGGCTTACAATTTATAGTAACTTAGTGTAGTAATTGAATAACTAGTGTAGTGGTCCTAATGGGTTAGGGACATTTAATAGTCATAACGAATTGGGGTGACTTTAAATACAATTAAATGGCTTGGCGACCTCTCCTCTCCTCAACGGGCAAGGAAGTTAAGATGCTCTCCAAAGGACTTGGTCAAAGGATAAGGGAAGGTTGACTCTCAATGAGCGGCGAGGGTGAGGCTCTTGGACGACCCTGGGTGCTCCTCTACTGATGTAACTCCTGGAACCTGATGAGCTTGACCGGGTGCAGACTCCGTTGGGCTTGGCTAGCTGGACCTCATGGAGTTGGGCCCTTGGGCTTGTAACATGAGTTGGGCCTTTGGGCTTGACCCATCAACCACCATGAGGAGGAGTTGGAGCATTGAGTCAAGAAAATAAGAATTGGATTCAGGTGGAATCTTCACTTTCATTAGTAGGAGTTAGAGTTTAGGAATTAGGTGTAGATGCTTGTCATTCTATAGACGAAAGACCCGTTGACCCACTAGTACCCTGACAACTGCCTCCTGATCAAAGTGGGAAAGCTAAATCCGTGCCATCGTTAATCCCATCTCTATCTCTTGTTTTGGTTTTGTGCCCTTTAGGCATATTGTTGTCTGAATTTAATATTGAAAATTCACATGCAAGTATACACAATCAACAAGTAATAAAGTGATAAGTAGAGTATCGTTCCCACAGAAAAATATTGTTAATAATATCCAAGTACTAACTTTGTATCAATTCAATTTTATTTAAACAATTGGACTTGAACTATGGAATGACTAAATTAAAAACTAAATCTAAACTTAACAATCAAGGGTTGAATTTACTAGAAAAAAGAAGTTAAGATTACAACTTCCCCTAATGCTTCGTATAAATCTTTCCACTCTCTTTCCAGTTTATTGATCAAAATAAGTTGTTAACTGAGAACTCAAAGTTATTTATCAAACCTCTTCCGATAGTTAGATAAAGTTATCTCTCCCAATTAAATTATTACATTCCGATGCAAAATAAGTTGGAATAGATTCATTAAGTTCAAACACTCATAAAAGTTACACACGACATATAGGTATATTCCTATATTATACACAAACCCAGCAATTCAATCCTAAGAAGAATAAATCAGACGCATGTGATCATAGTTCAATCTAAACCTATAATTCATCTCCCAATTTTATCTAGGTTATCAAATTAATTGTTGGCCACACAATCGTATATTAAGCACAAAATATGGCAAACAACTCATCTAAGATCAATAGAACTAGAAACGAGAGTAGATTAATTTAACTAGACATAGGTTCTGTTGCAATCTTAATAATAATTTTAGTTTATAATGTAATTGAAAAAATTTATTCTCATATTAAACAACATCTTAGAAAATCAAGAAATAAAAGTAAGAGAAAAGAATGAAAACTTAGGTGCAATCTTCAATCATTCTCTAGCCTTCAAGTCGAATCTTCTTCGTGTCGATTCCTTCGATTCTTTTCTTCAATTTTCTTCCAATTCCTTGACTTTTCTAGATGTTTTCAACCCCCAAAAGTCAGAATATATCATCCCCACACAAACCCTAGCATATATGTAGCTTTAGAGTCCAATTTCGGGTCAAAAATGAGTCAAAATTCGCGTCACGGACCAACACAAGCACGAGAGCGCTGAAAAGACGCTGAATGGGCAGAATGTGAGCACAGGGGCACTGAAACAGCGCTGCCCTTTCTTTAAGCCTTCAGCTCCCTTGTTGCTCAACCTTCAAAAATCCCCCATTTAGGCTCCAAATTGACCTTGTTTCCTTCCAAATGATTTTATTTGCTTCCAAATGATGATTCATACCAAATAACATCAAAACACATAAAAAAAATACAAAGAAACATAAACTAATTAAAAACTTGCAATTTTATTAAGTCGAAAGTACTCAATTCGTAGGTATAAAACCCACTCATCAAATACCCCCAAACTAAAATCTTTGCTTGTCCTCAAGCAAAATACTGAGAACAAAAACTATAAAAATTAATCCTCACAACCAACTATTCAAACAATGGATTAATATAAATCTGAACAATGGCCGCAAAAAGTTACTACCAATAATAATTCACGGGAAACTTCAAAACAGTGCAAAGTCTATCAATTTAACATACTCCTTAATTTTACCCCAGTCATGATCCTTTAAATACATGGACATATCCAGACTATCAAACTAGTCATCACTTAAATACATTAACGTAATCAAATGCTTCATAGGAGATATTCAATATCAACTCTATAAACTTACGTTTCACATCAACCTCCACTCATTAAGGCAGACATATAACTAGAAGGACTAAAGATTTTTTTTTTTTCTCTCTCAATTTTTTTTTCTTTTCATTTGGTGAGTGCATTTTATGCTTCATCTCACCTCCTATTAAGCGAGTGCATTTTATGCTCCATCTCACCTTTTTTTAAACGAGTGCGTTTTACGCTCCATCTCGTTCTCAACATGTGTTTATGAGTGAGTGCATTTTACGCTCCATCTCTACTCACCACATGCCTTTTTCCTTTTTTTTTTCCTATTTATTTTTTTTTCATCTAACTCATGAAAGATCAAATCAAAATAATTTTCAAACACTCTTTTTCTCTTTTTTTTTCTTTTTCTTTTAAACTAACCCGTCATAACCAATATTTCCTCCAAACTTATATGAAACCTCAATTCGCTTTGAATGATAAATAAGTGTTCTAAAGTTTCAATGATATCTCCCACAAGCATTTAACCAAATAAATTATCCAAATAATAACTAACCAAACAAATGGATATATGCTCATGAATGAAAGGATCTCAAACAGTGTAAAACCAACTAGTATGTCAAACTACAAACTCAACATGTTCATCAATTTCCCTTGAATTAAAAATTAATCTCATTCATCATTGGTCATGATCAAATTCAATCAACCCATTGCTTAAGTCGTACTAAAACATACTATCTAAATGCATACCTACTAATGCAAATGCAAAGTAGAAAACACTCTCAAACTTAAACTAAACATTGTTCTCAATGTATAAAGTAGGAAAAATTAAGAGAGAGGACTTCCCTGAGACTTCGCTAATTGACATAATCATCAACATCTTCATTATCTACTTAATCGAGAGTGTGTTCGGAAAACATAGGTAGGCTGTTCTTAGCTGCTAGTAAGGCTTTGTGTGAGCTCCAACATTATGTTCAATCCTTGAGACCTACAAGCAATTGACATACCAATTTAAATGCTCTAACTACCTAACTACATTATTTCTTATAAAAAATTAAATTAAAATAAAATAAAATAAAACTTAGAAACTAAAATTTGGATTGCCTCCCAATTAGCGCTTGTATTATAGTCTTTAGCCTGACTACTTCCTGTTTCATCCCGAGTTGGCAAGGGTAATTGAGGTCTTTTCATGATCAATGTCACCGCTCCAATATTGCTTCAATCTCCGCCCACTCACCTTGAAAGTTTTTTTTTGAATTAGCTTCCTTAACCGCAACAGCTCCATGTGGGAACACCTCTTCTTTATATAGCTTGACGTTCTCAAGTGGATTAGAAGTACAACTTGCTACGAATACATTATTCACTTCATCTTCCACCAAATCAACTCGAAAACATTCTTCCGATTCCTTTGAAAATTTCATCGCTGAAAATACATTAAATTTCACCTCTTGATCATGGACTCGCATAGTTAGCTCACCTTTTTGTACATTAATAAGTGTTCTTTCTGTTGCTAAGAATGGTCGCCCAAGAATAATAGGTATTTCTCTATCTTCCTCATAATCTAAGACTATGAAATCAGCTGAAAAAATGAACTTATCCACTTTAACTAGAACGTCCTCAACTATGCCCCTTGGATAAGTGAGTGATCTATCTGCAACCTGTAATGTAACATTAGTAGGCTTCGCTTCCTTCAAAACCCAATTGTTGATAAATTGAGAATGACATCATGTTAATCTAGCTCCCAAGTCACACAATGCTTTTTCAAAAAATTGATTGCCTATTGTGCATGGAATTGTAAAGCTATGCAGATCTTTGAGCTTTGGTGGTAGCTTCTTTTGAAAAATTGCACTGCACTCCTCCGTAAGTGTCACTGTTTCAAAATCGCCTAGTTTTCTCTTCTTTGACAAAATTTCTTTCAAAAATTTTACATAGTTAGGCATTTTCTCCACCGCTTTTGCGAAAGGGATATTTATTTGGAGCTTCTTAAACACTTCCATGAATTTAGAGAACTCCTTATCCCACTTCTATTTCTATAGACATTATGGAAACAGCACGGGAGGGACAATAGATCTCAGATTACCTCCATTAGAACATGCAACTCGATCTACTTCTTTCTTTTCATGATCCATAATCTTGCTATCTTTTATTTTTTTTACCCTTAGTATCATCTCCATATGCTTGTTTTGGAGTTCCATCCACAACCTTAGGTAACTCTTTTCCGGTTCGTAATGTAATAGCCTTGCAATGCTCCTTACCTTCCCTCTTAAGATTAATTTCTGTATCACTAGGTAGAGTGCCTTGAGGTCGGTTCTTCATGGCATGAGTAAGCTGACCCATTTGGTTTTCCAGGTTTCAGATTGATACATTCGTACTGTTCATTCTTGTCTCACTCTATGCTATGTACCTGGGAAGCAACTCCTCCAAATTTGGCTTGTTTTCTTACTGTGGAGCTTGATTCTGAAAGCCTGGTGGGTATGATTGTCTTGGAGCAGAAGGTTGAGCTTGATTATTATTCCATGAAAAACCCGGATGATTCCTCCAACCAAGGTTATAGTTGTTGGAATTGTTGTTATATTGTTGCCTGTTGTGGTTACTAATAAATTGTACCGACTCCGGATTAATTGTGCATTGATCACTTGGATGGTTCCCCGCACACAATTCACAAATGACAGCCACATTTTGAATAGGTTGTACCCCTAAAGCATCCATCTTCTTTGTCAATGTAGCAACTTGTACAGCTAATGTAGTAACTGCATCCACTTTATAAATCCCTGCTACCTTTGGCTGATTGATCCTCGTAGAGGGCCACTGATAATTATTAGCAGCCATTGTCTCTAATAACTCGTAAGCTTCATCAAAAAATTTTCTCATTAATGCCCCACCTGCAGCTGCATCGATACTAGTCCAGGTAGCACTAAACAACCCATTGTAGAATGTCTGAACTTACAACCACTTAGGAATACCATGGTGAGGACATTTTCGTAGTAAGTCTTTGAATCGCTCTCAAGCTTCATAAAGAGTCTCAGAATCATGTTGTGTGAATAATGTGATGTCGTTCCTCATCCTTGTAGTTTTAGCTGGTGAAAACATTTAGCTAAAAATTTTTGAGCAAAATATGTCCATGTAGTAATAGAGCCCGGTGGTAATGAATGCAACCAACTCTTCGCCTTATCACGAAGTGTGAAAGGAAAAACTCGGAGTCTAATTGCATCTTCGAAAATCCATTGGATTTGAACGTGTCACAAATTTCCAGAAAACTCACCAAATAATCATTTGGGTTGTCGTTAGGCAAACCCCCAAATTGCACTGAATTTTGAATTATTTGGATGGTACCCGACTTGATTTCAAAACTGTTTGCTTGAATTGCGGGCCTTTGAATACTCAATTGTATTTCTGTAACAAGCGGCATAGCATAATACCTTAGCGATTTCTATTCTTCTTTAGCCATAGCTTCTTGTTTGTTTACTTATTGACACTATTTTCGCATGTTTTGGAGCCTTCTTTCGATTTCGTCTTCCAATGGTAGTAGCTCCTCACCTATGGATCATGTTTGCATACAAAACTCAATAGTACTTGCAAAAACAATTAAAACAGAAAATTAAATAAGTTTAAATTAAGATCAAATTGATTGAAATTAATATTGAAATCCTTACTAGAATAATTCTCCAGCAATGGCGCCAAAAATTTGTTGTCCAAATTTGATATTGACAATTTACGTGTAAGTATACACAATCAACAAGTAATAAAGTGATAAGAAGAGTATCGTTCCCACGAAGAAATATTGCTAATAATATCCAAGTACTAACTTTGTATCAATTCAATTTTATTTAAACAATTGGACTTGAACTATGGAATGACTAAATTAAAAACTAAATCTAAACTTAACAATCAAAGGTTGAATTTATTAGAGAAAAGAAGTTAAGATTATAACTTTCCCTAATGTTTCGTATAAATCTTTCCACTCTCTTTCCAGTTTATTGATCAAAATAAGTTGTTAACTGAGAACTCAAAGTTATTTATGAAACATCTTCCGATAGTTAGATGAAATTATCTCTCCCAATTAAATTACTATATTCCTATGCAAAATAAGTTGAAATAGATTCATTAAGTTCAAACCCTCATAAAAGTTACACATGTCATATAGGTATATGCCTATACTATACACAAACTCACCAATTCAATCCTAAGAAGAATAAATCAGACGCATGTGATCATATTCCGATCTAAACCTATAATTCATCTCTCAATTTCATCTAGGTTATCAAATTAATTGTTGGCCACACAATCATATATTAAGCACAAAATATGACAAACAACTCATATAAGATCAATAGAACTAGCAACGAGAGAAGATTAATTAACTAGACATAAGTTCCGTTGCAATCTGAATAATAATTTTAGTTCATAATGTAATTGAAAAACATTATTCTCATATTAAACATCTTAGAAAATCAAGAAATAAAAGTAAGAGAAAAGAATGAAAACTTAGGTGCAATCTTCAATCTTTCTCTAGCCTTCAAGTCCAATTTTCTTCATGTCGATTCCTTCGATTATTTTCTTCAATTTTCTTCTAATTCCTTGGCTTTTTCAGATATTTTCAGCCCCCAAAAGTCAAAATATATCATCCCCACACAAAATTTAGCATATATGTAGCTTTAGAGTCCAATTTCAGGTCAAAAACAAGTCAAAATTTGAGTCACAGACCAACACAAGCGCGGGGGCGCTGAAAAGGCGCTGCAAAGACACTGAATGGGCAGAATGTGAGCATAAGAGCGCTGAAATAGCGCTGCTCTTTTTTTAAGCCTTCAGCTCCCTTGTTGCTCAGCCTTCAAAAATCCCCTATTTAGGCTTCAAATTGACCTTGTTTGCTTCCAAATGATCTTGTTTGCTTCCAAATGATGATTCCTACCAAATAACATCAAAACACATAAAACATATAAAAAGAAACGTAAACTAATTAAAAAATTGCAATTTTATTAAGCCGAAAGTACTAATTTCATAGGTATAAAACCCACTCATCACATATCTTAAGGCTTCCTTGGAACTCTGCCCAGAATAAACTATAGTTTTTCTGTTACTTGGTCAAAAAAAAATAAAAATTTTAAGATAGTGCTATATAATATTTGCTTGTTTTAAGAAATCCATCCTAAAATAATCCAAAAAAAAAAAAAGAATATTGTAGTCTAGTGCGAGACTTCAATCACTGCAGGTCTTGAGATGAAAAGATATACGTACAATCTTAAACGCTCATAAGCGGACTGATTATTTCTATTAAGTTTTGTTGTGATACTATGTTAATTTTTTGATATAAATTATCAAGTGACAAAATAAACAAGAGATTAGCGGTGTTGAACTAGAATTTTTTTTAACATAAATATGCTACAGACAAATCAAATGATGTTATTCTAATATAGACTAAAATAAGCCGAAGAATTTGAGTGTCATATGATCACCCGCTCTAATACTACATTAATATTTGAATGGAGGGAGATCGAACATCTAAAATGGGAGAAGATGAATAACACACAAATTTACGTGATTTATCGCATAAGACTTATATCCATACACACAATTACCTGAAGGACTTTCACTATTTTTTTGTTTTTTCAGGAAGAGGGGGACTTGAACACTTGGCCTCAAGAAGGCAAAACCCTTACAAGACAAGGAGTACCATTAAACCAAAAACCCTTCACTACAATAGGTGAATTACATAGTGATTTTGTGTGTTTGATATAAGCAAAGATAACACCTACTTATAGGGTGAAGCACTTGAAATAAGTGAACCACTATTAATGATTGAGGTCCTTGACCACCATATACAATAATTTTCGTAACTCAAATTGTAAGAAGCAGTACTATAATTAAATAAAGATAATATTATTTTAAGAGTTCTCTTAAGATGAATGAAATGATAGTACAAATCTTGAATCGTTGTTGAAATATTGATTTTGAAGTTTGAGTTTTAGGCACATTGACTTACGAGTTAAATCAAGTTTTGAATTTGTTTAAACTTGAGAATGGTGGGTAGGTAAGTTTTTGAATGTTTTTATGTCAAAATAATGCTACCATTGAATTTAGAAGGTTGAGAAATCTTGAGAGATGTGATATGGGATATATTGTAAGTTTGAAAGTATTCCGAAGTTAAAATGTATTTTAGAGAGAATTCGAGTAGAAAAGAATTTGACACTACCTTAGTATTTTGGCTATAACTATTTATCCCAAACTCCGATTTATATGATGTTTGGACATTAATAAAAATACTTCATGAACTATGAAAGCTTATTTCATGAAAAATTCATGAATCGATCTCTAATTAGGACAAAACTGCCTTAAAATTTTAGTTAGAAAATGACGCCCATTCGAATGTGAATGGATATGTTCGAATGCTCTGTCGAATGATTTTTTTAGTAGAAAACAGGAGATATTAAAAGTAAATCTCATTCGGACGTCAAATACTCCATTTAAATGCACTAGGCACTGTTCAAACGCTAAGCTCCTCGTTTGAACTCGTTGACATAATTCTGTAAATTAGATTTGTGTTGCCTGGATTATTTTCTCACCCAATAAATACCTACGGATGTCTTTTGGGGAAGATTTACCTATATTTCAACCCTAGGAAGTTAAGAGAAGTTAGGAGATAAGAAAAGGGGCAAAATATTGGAGGATTAACGTGTAAAATCACAACAAAATTCGTTAGAATCCAATAAACTGTGGATTAAGGTAGATGTTCTTTCTCAGATTCATTCATTGATAAGTAGGGCTATATAATATATATTTTTCATCCTTATTATGATATAAAGAATAGATCTACAATACTTTTATGTTCATTTGAATCCAAGTTTCGTGAATAAAATATATTATCTCTTGTATGAGTAGGTGTGATGAATGTGAATTACACTCGAATGCGTATCATAAAGTGTTAGAAGTTTTCTTATCTTGAGAAGTTTGGTGATTGTCTAACACTTAAGGACTAATATACTATTCCTATGAAATGATCCGTCAGTGTTCATACCTCAGTACACATTCTTCCTAAAGAGTTGTAAATGTTGTGGTCATGCGGGAATTGATATGAGATGGTTGTGTTTGTGGTGGGTGGACAAGATAGGTTCAATATGTAAATTTATACTAATCTACCTACGTACACAAGATATTATGTTATGATTTGTGGCTTTTATGAATAATTATATCTTGTCATTGAGCTTTATTGATTTATAACGTAAACTCGAGATTGTTGATAAATGTTACTATTTTATTTCAAATGTATGTATTTATTTGATAAACTGAGACTTACATGTACTATGTTTTCGAAATCTTGTTTGATTTTGAAAATATTTTTCTATTGGGTTTTCTGCTCATTCCAAGATAATTTTTTTTTATATTATAAACTTGAAGAATATATCACACTAGATGAGCATGTTGATTTTGAGACTGAACCGAATTAGAAAATAGATTCAGATTTGAAGGTTTAAAGTTGGTTATCTCTAGTTTAGGTTTTATGAGATTTGGTTATGAGTTTGTTTATGAGACAATGTTATGAATATTTTTTATTTAATTAGTTGAAAGACTATAGTTTTTATTTTGGATGTAAACCTAATAAGGATTTATTTATGTACTCTTAGAAATTTATCTAGTTAGATAAGTCACATATCATGCATTTAAATAAGTCCTTCATTTATTAATGTTAGATGATGAACTAAAAACAATTAATGAAAAAATATATTGAAATCAAATCCGATATTAGTCTTTGTGGTTATTGACGAAGTCATGTCCTGATATGACCTTTAATTGGCTCTTATTTGCATTCATTGTCATCTTGTCTTGTTGAGAAAAAAGAGGAATAGACTAGACCTACTTTCTATCTGCTGATAAAGCTTAGTGGCCAAAACTTTGCCAGCAACCCATCCGAATTATTCAAACACGTCATAATAGCACTGGTCACAAATACTTGCTGGAATTCAATTGCAAACCGTTAACTGGGCCTTTACAGAAGGTTCCTACATTACCCATTGGAGTCATAATTTTGTACGAAATATGAAATTAGAGTATTATGATGTATGCGGTACGAAAGATAAAAAATAAGAACAAAAAAAAATTAAGAGGGATAAACTTTTTATCTTTGGAGGCACTTTTTATCTTTGGTATTGAAGAAAAAATGGATGGAAAAAAAAAAAAATTATTCACCATTACGACTTCACATATAAAACACAATTTTTTCTATTATAAGTGCACTTTCCATACTCAAACCGATTTTTCCAACAAAAATGTAATTTATAATGTGGTTTGGAAAAAAAAACAAAAAATAAAATAATGTGGTTTGCAAAAACAGTACTCTAACAAGTTGAAATAATGGATAAAAATTAATTTGTTCAGTTAATATTTATTTTGCTATCAGTTACACGTGGCTAATTCCGAGCAAGACTCATCAAATAAGAAATTGTGCACACATTTGAAACGACTTGCATTTAGGGATATAATTGCAAATTAACTAAAACACACTCAAAAGACTGCACTTTCTCTCCACTTTCTGCCAATATATGGACATAAAAATTTTGGTGGGCAGAACATATTCTCTTTCCACTGAATTTTCCTTTCCTTCACATTTTCTCTTGAAACCAACAAATGGAAAAACATTCATTCCCTCCTATTTTTCATCCACCTTATTTTCCATCATACCAAACACACTATTAGGGTTGATTACTTTTTAACATAAATTTAAAAATAAAAAAATTTATTAAAACGAATAATAAATGAGTTAAGTTAAATTCAAATACGAATAATTTAAAATTAACATGATTAATATATTTAAATAGTATTGTATGAATAAAATGTTAGATTTTTTTTTTTCAAGAATTAACATAACCCTTGTATAATAATATTTATTTTTATTATTAGTAAGTTATGATGGCCCAACCCAAGCCCAACTTAGATAACAGATCACACCCAGTGAGTTTGGCCCGAAAGAGACCAAGATCTAATGGGGCATCAGAACCTAATCAACCACGTCATACTTGAGTCAAGGATTCAATCACGTCATCCTAGAGTCAAAGAGTCAGTTACTTAGATAACAGATCAAGCCCAGTGAGTTTGGCCCCGAAGAGACCCAAATCTAGTCGGGTTCATCAGAACCTAATCAACCATGCCATCCTGGAATCAAGGATTCAGCCACGTCATCCTAAAGTCAAGAAGTCAATCAAGCCATCTTGGAGCCATGTCATCCTAGAGTCCAAGTGTATCAGACACGCCATCCTAGAGTATCTCCACACCATCTCCACGTAACAACCCCGTTTGTTGCGAGAATGGTGTCACCTCTATCAAATTAGCTTATCTATTACGGAGGCTTAGGAGGTGCCTATAAATTGTAAGCACCATCTACATATGGAGGGCATCTCACATATTACTCACACTTGATCACCCAACACTCCTTGAAGCAATAAAACACTCAGGCAATTCTAGTCATTCACAGTGGAGTAGATTACCTTGAATGAACCACTTAAATAGTATTTTGCTTGTGTTGTCTCATTATTTACTACTGCATTACATACTTGTCAAGTGGTGCATAAATCCACTTTTGTGCATCAGCAGTTTGGCGCTGTCTGTGGGAACCTCTTAAGTTTTCACCCAATCACTTTTCTTTCTGTATCTATGGTGATCACCACCAGATCCATGAATCAGCCTGAGGACGATCTACCATGTGAGGAGGAGGTCTTGCCTCCGTCTGCCAATGTCATTCTTGACTCGCAGCAAATGTTACTGGAGACAATGCAGTTGTTGATGAGCCAAAACCAATAGATACTCTAGCTGGTGCATGATAGACAAAGAGGTACACACCCAGGAGGAGAACACCTAGCCAGGGGAGCACCTCAGGTAACTTGTCTAGGGGTGCCAAGGAGGCCCTCAACTGGGTGCCCATCGTTAGGCCGATCGCCAAGGCAGCAACAGGGAGCCCCTCCTCAGCGTCAAGGGGTGGCTCAACCCCTTCCTCCTTCACTAGCTTCGTCCTTTCACGCTGGTAACCTTCCTCTCCAAGAAGACGAGGGGAAAAATCAGAGTTTGGACCACGAGAGCCACTTCAATGACCTTTCCAAAGGAGTCCCCAATCACTGGGACTAGAAAATCTAGGAAGTGTAGAACCAGTTAGGTGATGTCTTCAATGCTATGAAGGCCCAATGACCTAAAACTGTTGAATACCTGGTAAGGCATATTGACACGCCTTTTGTAGCCAATGTGGCAAATTACCCTCTCTCCCAGAAATTCAAAAATGCCAACGGTGGAGGCCTTTGATGGCACAAAAGACCTGCTAGATCACCTCGACACCTACAAATCCTTGATGCAGTTGCACAATGTTCTTGAGGAAATCATATGCAGGGTCTTCCTAACTACGCTGAAAGGATTTGCTCGTCAATGGTTTGCCAAACTTACCCCAGCCTCCATAGGCTCTTTTGCTGAACTGAGCAGATCTTTTATTTCATACTTCATTAGAGGACGCCGCCACCAGAAGCCTGTGAGCCACCTATTGAGCATAAAACATGATCAGGATGAGAGCTTGGGAAATTATCTCACTCATTTCCATGAGGAGGCCTCCAGATTGAGGAGCCTAATGAAAAGGTCACCATGACCGCCTTCTTGGGAGGCCTGTGCTCATCGAGCTTCCTCTTCTCAGTGATGAAGCACCCACCAAAGAGCATGTCAAAGCAATTGACAAAAGCTCATAAATACATGAATGTTAAGGACATTACCAAAGTTAGGCGAGGTGAGTCTTCACTAGCAAGTGAGAAAAGGAAAGAGAGAGACAAGGACGACAAGAGGGAGATCAAAAATAAACGAGGCAGGGCAGAAAGGGTGTCAGCCAAAGACTGGTTTGGTCCTGCCCCTCAGAGATAATGAAAGATCTTCACACCGCTCAACGCTTACGTTTGATATATCTTACTTCAGATCTAGGATGACCCAGCAATGAGATGGCCAGGAAGAATGAAGTCTCCTTCAAATTGTAGGAATTCAAACAAGTACTATCGCTTCCATCGTGACCACAACCATGACACCGATGATAGCTATGAGCTTAAAAGGCAGATTGAGGAGCTCATACAGCGCGGCCAGCTATGCCTGTACGTGGTTGGTAGAGGCCAAGTGCCACCACCAACTTATAATCAGGATGACCAACAAACTCTTGGAGAAATTCAAATCATCTTTGGAGGACTCACAGGAGAAGGAGAATCCAACTCAGCCATAAAGGCCCACGCCAGAAAGGCTAGGCACACCAACGACCTACGCTTATCCAAGTCACACAAGCAGAGAGATGGCGAGGTCATCTCCTTTTCAGAAAAGGACCTGGAAGGGAATCAACACCCCCATGATGACCCACTGGTTGTAACTATGACCATTGTCAATTTTCAAGTACAGAGGATTCTCGTGGACTGTAGTAGCTCTGTGGACATCTTATTTGCAAAAGTCTATAAGAAGCTCTGCCTAGAAAGGGAGAGGTTGTAACCCATTAGGTTAGCCCTCATTAGAGTCTTAGGGGAGAAAGTGTACCCCCTAGGGTCCATCACCCTACTAGTTACTACCGGCACAACTCCTAAAAGCTGCACGGTGATGGTGAACTTCTTGATGATGGATTGTCTGTCGGTCTACAATGTCACCTTAGGGCGACCCGCACTTAACACCTTAAGTGCGGTACCTGCCACTTATCATCTCGTCCTCTGCTTTTTGACCCCAACTGAAATTAGAGAGGTTCGAGGGGATTAGGTTGTGGCAAGGGAATGCTATGTCTTATCCATGAGGGCCAGAAAGCCCCAAAAGGCCCTACAATTGGAAGAGCTTGACCCCAAAAATGATGAAACACTAGAGAAAGGAAAGCTAGTGGAAGAGCTCACACCACTAGTCCTAGATGAAAAGCTTCAGAGAGGAGGGTGTACATTAGCTCCTTTCTTCCTTAGGATCTAGCCTGCCAGCTCATGAATTTCCTCAGGCAAAATATGGACGTCTTTGCATGGTCACACGAGGACCTCGAAGGCATCGACCCTAAGGTCACCATGTCTCAATGTCGATCCACGTTATAAACCTATTCTCCAAAAGTTGAGGAGTGTCTCCACTGAAATAGTGCAAGAAATGGAAATGGAAGTGGAAAAAATGATAGAAAATGGAGCAGTTAGAGAAGTAGTCTATCCGATTTAGCTATCAAATATGGTAATGTTGACCAAGACTAATGGAAAATGGCACTTTTGTGTCTTCTTCACTGAGCTCAATAAGACATGTCCCAAGAAAAGCTACTCGTCGCAATGAATCGATATCCTCATCGATGTCACTGGTGGTTATGAACTGCTCACCTTCCTGGATGCATATTTTGGATATAACCAGATCAATATGTATCCCCCAGACCAAGAGAAGATGTTCTTCATTACTCTAAAGGGAACCTACTACTACAAGATCATGCCATTTGGACTAAAGAAAGCGGGAGAAATATACTAGTAACTGGTGAACAAGATGTTCTAGTCACAAATTGGGAGGACGGTGGATGTATATGTGGACGACATGCGGGTTAAGAGCCTCGTTGTAGTAGATCATGTGGACCACATAAAACAAACTTTTGACGTCCTCAGATTGCACCACATGAAGTTGAACCCCGAGAAGTGCATCTTTGGCATCGAATCAGGAAAATTCCTGGGCTTTATGATCAACCAAAGGAGAATTGAGGCAAATTCAGATAAAATCAAAGCCATCTTGGATATGAGGTCGCCCACCACAGTCAAAGAGCTTCAGAGCCTTAATGGGTGGATAGTAGCCCTCAATAGATTTGTTTCCAAATCTACAGACAAATGCCTCACCTTTTTAAGAATCCTTGGAAGGTTTTTGAGTGGGGACTTGATGTAAAGGAAACTTTCTAGAATTTAAAAGCTTATCTAGTTGCACCCCTTCTCTTTTCCCATGCCACGTTAGGAGAAATTTTATACTTGTACCTTTTCGCCTCCCCATTTACAGTGAGCTCCATCCTTATCAAGGATAACGAAGGGGTACAGAGGCTGTGGACTACATGAGTAAGGCATACCAGGGAGAAGAGGTAAGATATTTAGGGCTAGAAAAGCTAACGCTCTCCCTGATCTCAATAGCAAGGTATCTTTGGCACTAATTCTAGAGTCATACTATTGTCATTGTCATGGATCATCCTTTGAAGAGAGTTTTGGGAAAGCCAGATATTTATGGAAAACTCCTTAAGTGGGTAGTGGAGCTAGGTGAGTTTGATGTACAATACCAGTCGAGGACAACCATCAAGACACAAACCTTGGCGAATTTCGTTGCCAAGGTCACTCCGCCAAAAGGGGAGCACCATGGACCTTTAACAGCTCCATAAAAAACCCAAGAAGACTCACCAGAAGTCCAGGCACCCCAAACAGACACACAGGCACCCCAGGCAAGTGCACTACCTAGGCACCTTGGCATCCTTCATGACCTCTGAAGCTCCCTCTCCAAGCATGGCCCCCTCTGTCTCCTTGCCCCTGTTGCCTCCCTGCACCACGAAATCATCTCCCTAGAAACTTTACATGGATGGTTCCTCAACCAAAGAGAGAAATGGAGTAGGCCTAATACTCATTAGCCTAGACAACACTCCAATCAAATATGTCGTTACACTTTACTTTAAAGCCTCCAACAATGAAACGAGAAATGAAGCCCTCCTCTCTGGCATGAGTTTGGTAGTTGAAATGAATGCTCAACACCTCATCACGTACAGTGATTTTCAATTGATAGTCAATCAAGTGAGGGGAGAGTTCAAAGCAAAGGAAGCCAGGATGTAGGAATAGCTGGCAATGGTGCAAGCCTTATTGACCAAGTTCTACCATTTCCAAATCCACAATGTTCCAAGGGAAGAAAATGTTGTAGCAGATGCACTGGTCAAATTTGCCTCATCTTCAAAAGTCCCGCCAGGAGACTAAGTGGGGAGACCACTAATGTCAACTACACATCTGCTGAATCAAACTGGATGACCTCTATTAAGGCGCGCCTATAGGAGGGTACACTGCCAGACAACCCATTGGAAACCAAGAAACTTAAGGCTGAGAACCTCCAAGTTTGCTATCCTACAAGACATCCTATACAAGAAGGGCTGCTCCATACCACTACTACGTTGCCTTTCTCTAGGGGAGGCTGACTATGCCCTGCGGGAAATCCATGATAGGGTTTGCGAAAACCAATATGGAGGTCGCTCCTTAGCTCATAAGGCGGTAAAACAAGGCTACTCTTGGCCTAACATGATTAGGGATGCCCGGGAGTTCACCAAAAAATGTGACAAGTGTCAATGCTTCGCTACTGTGCCTAAATAGCCACTAGAGGAATTGACAGCTATCACAAGTCCCTGACCCTTTTCCAAGGGGAGCATCGACATCTTGGGCCCTCTACCCATGAGTTGAGAGAATTTTAAGTTTGTGGTACTAGCCATTGACTATTTCACAAAGTGGGTAGAGGTTGAGCCTTTAGCCGAGAAATCATACGTAAAAGTTACAGACTTTATTTGGAAAAATCTAGTCTATCGCTTTGGAGTGTCCCACGCCATAGTCAATGACAACGTCAAACAGTTCGACAACAAACTCCTGAACTCTTTCTGCTCCGACCTCAAGATCAAGTAACCTTATTCTAGCCCAGAACATCGCAAGGAAATGGACAAGCAGAGGTCATAGTTAGGACAATATTTCACAATCTGAAGACTAGGCAGGAAAGATCCAAGGTTCTCTAGGTAGACGAGTGCTTCAACTTTAATATTGTAAACCCAAGCGCAGGTTGAGCGAAATAATATATTTCTCGAAAAACCAAGGTCGAACCCTCAAGGAATTGTAACAAGAAAGCAATCACACAAATACCAAATCAAACTTTAAAAAAAATAAATGATTTGTTTAGAGAATTGTTGAGTGGAGAAAATTGATTTAAATAATTAAAACAGTAATAAAAATACTAGAGCATCAGGTACTCCCTCTCAATTACATACAATAATGATTAAGGACTCAAAACTTAACTTGGAACAAGAATCATATGTCAGTTGATTCGAATAACAAATCAAGTAAGAAAATCAAAAGTTATTATCAAAAGATTATTTAGAAACCTGAATAATCATCCAATTATATTATTTTATGAAATAATGATAATTACTTCAAGCATGGAATAACCATTTATTTACTCACAGGGAAATTCAAGCAATCGATGTACATGACATAACAACTCAAGGATTTTTACAGAGCAAAAACTTTGCTATAAAATCAGAAGTTAAATTAACAAAATATCATAAATCATTAAATTCAGAATCAATAACATTACCGTACTTCATTGAGAGGTTCTCCCCTAGCCCTAACTTAGCCTTTTAGCCAGACATGACAAATTACAACTAGAAAAGAAAAGATGAGAAAAGAATAATTCCCTAAATCCTAGATGAGAACCCTTATATATACTAAAAATAAATCTTAAGTATAAGTAGAAGATATAAGGTTGTCTTGGAAGGAATTCCTTTCCAAAAAGAAACCTTGTAAGATTAAATTCTGTGCATAAAATCTTTGGGGCGTGGGCTCAAAATCTGTCCAGACTTCAAGCTTGGATTTTGCATATTTAGAGGTTGAATCACAAAAATTTCGTGAAATACACTTTTGTAGCCCTTGGAGTCTTATTTTCAATCCCAAAAAATCAAGTAAATCGAATATCAGAGACAAAAGTTATGACCAGAATACTGAAAACGTGTCAAATCCTTATTCTTCTAGGATACTTTCCTAATCCAACTTTAAATGAGTTTTCTTCCATCTTGGACTCTTATAAGAATTAAATTGTTTTCATATCTTTAAGTCTTCCTATCTCAATATTGACTCTTCAATCCTTATCAATTGCGATTCTTCCTCTAGTGATTGATTCACTTGCATTATCCATTATTACTTTAAATCAACCAATTTACCTGCAAAATAAACCAAATAACTAGAAAAAGTATCAAACTAAAAAATCAAGGAATTCAACACATTTAATCACAAATAATATGTAATTAACCAATCATTAAATATAATAAAATAATAATTTTGATGGTTAATCAACGAGCTCCCAGGGATGTTATGGGCCTACTGGACAACACCAAGAGTCCCCATTAGCGAGACTCCATTTTCCCACATCTTTGGAACAGAAGCGGTCATACCTGTGGAGATTGGGATATATTTCCTAAGGGTCCAACACTACGACCCCATCACCAATAAAGAAGGTCTCTGCATCAACCTCGACTTGATAAAGGAGGAAAAAGAGATGGCCATAGTCCAGAATATAGAGTATAAGCGCCGAAGACGAAATACTATAACTCGGGGGTGAAGCCTTACTGCTTATTACTTGGAGATCTAGTCCTTAAGAAAGTAATACTTGTCACAAAGGACTTACAAGAGGAGAAACTTGGACCAAACTGGGAGGGGCCCTACATTGTGACAGAGGTAGTGAAGCCAAGCACCTATAAAATCCAAAATTTTGAGGGAAAGTTCTTACCTCACCCATGGAATGCTGAACACCTGAAGAGATATTATCAATAACAATTAAGGAGGGTAGGAGTGATAAAGCTGAAAGACTTGATTTTATTTTTTTTTCCTTTTAGTCGAAAGACTTGTACCTATTTTGGGATTATTGCCCACCACTGCTTATTATAAGCAATCATCAAATAAAATTTTCTGAATTTACTCCAAAAGATGCCTTGCATTTTATTTCAAATAAACATCAGTGACAAAGACCACTTTTACAAAAGTCAGAGCATAGTCTGACACTGTCTATCTACTAACCTAAAAAAGAAGAAGAAATCAAAAGCCCTCAGTACTCTGATTGCTCTCACTATTGCTGCCCTCCTCCTCATCATCCTCTACTCCTCCATCAAAGTCCCCATCATCATCATCATCCGGGGGTGCCTCATATGGAACAAACCCTGAGAAGTCAATATCAGTAACGGCAGTAGAAATTTTGCCCTTAAGCTCCTCGTAGCTGTCAATGAAGGTATCTACAAAGCCGCCCTTTGAATCAGTCTCAACTTTGGCAACCCTCTCATAGGCCCATTACATATCTGCCTTAGCTTGGGAAACCCTCTCACGAGCTGCCTCCAACTCTACCTATGCTCTCAAGCCGGCGGTCTTGCCATCAGCCTCCAGCTTAGTAGCTCTTTCGCAGTTTGCCATAAGCTCTATCTCTGCCCTCGTGCAAGCAGCCCACTAAGTGCGACCCTCTCACGGTCACCACAAGCTCTACCTCTACCCTCGAGCTGGAAGCCTCACTAAGAATAACCTTCTCAAGGGTCGCCACAAGCTCTGCTTGGGAAGCCTCACCGTCAAACTCAATCTTGGCAATTATCTCCTGAGCTGCCAACAAGTCCCCCTTTATAGATTCATGTGCAAGCCTCTCCTCCTTAACAGTTGATTGTAGCTGGCTGAGATGAACAACCCTTGAGAAAAGGCATACAGAAGTAGTAAAAACCTAAAAAAGATAAAGGAAAGTCAGCTCCAAAAAGGAGACACAAAGGCAAGAAAGAGAACAACTACTTACCTAAGCCAAGCCTCCCAGGATAGTGTCAATAATGCTCTCAATGCCCAAACAACAACCTACGTGATCTCTACAGGCGACACAAATCTCTACAGGTCCCTTACGATCCGCACATCATCCAGCATGGACAGCATTTGAGAGCCTGCCTCTGCAAAAGTCCTTGCTTGAGAATCAGATGTATGGGGAGCAGAATGGGCGGTCACCTGTGGAGCCACTGGAAGGGAAATCACCTCTGGAGTGACAATTGGAGGAACCTCTAGAGGAATCACCAAAAAAGCTATCTGGGGAGGAGCTATTGGGGGGTCACCTAAGAAGGGGCCGCTAGAACATCATCCACCCTGACCATCTTGGGTGGAGGAGTACTCCTAGTATAATAATGGGGCTCTGCCACTGTCCTATCTACTGTAGAAGGGTAAAGTGTTAGTATAAAAAAAAAGGAGAAAAATCTAAAGGAAGCCAATATACAGTTTATCTTCGATGAAGAGCTGTCAGCCATGGAAGAAGACACACCACCTCTAGTACCTCCAAAAGAAGGGTCCCTAGCCTCACCCCCTCTAAGCATCAGGGTGTCGAAATCATTTATAAGATAGACCCTCACAGCCTGAAGCTTCCACTCCTTATTCGCTAAGAGCACTGGGGAGTTTGGAAAAAAAAATGGTTAATACCCATAAAAAATGAGAGTAGCTATACCTATTCTCTTGGGAATGCCCCATCTCATTGGTACCAAAGCCCTATCCACCTCTAAAGCCCACTATCCTACTACAAACAAGAATCGAGTCTTTTGGCTATGGCAGTTGGAGCACAAGCCAACAATTAATTTTCTTCCCTTCAGAGTAAAGTGACGCTAGCTATGGTTGGGAACAGGAGTTTTAGTCAAAGTATAGGCATTAGAAAACTCTTTAGGAGAGGCATCCTCATAATGCACCATTCTCCATAATGCAAGAAATCCCGGCAGAACTCTACAACCATTAGGCGTCAACTGCCCTAGCTTGAGTGAAAAAAAATGAAGGATTCAGCAAATAAGAAAAGGTATGGGAAACTTTAACCCTGCATCAAGTACCTCCTTATAAATAGCAATATCTCTTGAGGAGGCATCAGACGCTAGCTCACCTATCTCGGCCCGACAGCGTAATACCACTGGTGGAATGCGAAAAGTGGATATAATCCTAGCAATCTTAGTATCAATGCTGAGGGAACTAGAGATAAACTTCAACTTAGAGCCATCGTCATTAGTTGCCAGTTTACCACGATATTTGCGTCGTCATGGATGAGGATGAGCACTACCACCATCACCTCTTGCCATTTACCTAGTGCCTATCTCCACGCGCAACTCATTTCTGGCACCTAGCCCGAATGCCTGTGTCGCGGGACCTGCCACGTATGCCTAGGCTCCTGTGCCTACTCCTGTACTTGTATTTGCCCATATACCAATGCCAGCCATAGCGCCCTGAGTGCCCACTTCCACGTCTCAACAAGCTTCAACACCCACACTTATGCCTCTGCCTGTGTCTAGGCTCTAGGCGCCCTAGTCCGCACCCAAATCAGTGCCTGCGCCAAAATTCTGGCTCCCGCACCAGCCCCGACGCTAGTGTCCATCGCCTTGGCACCCACGCTAGCCACCTCAGTGCGCACACTAGCTGCCTCAGCGACCATTCTGTCTCACTCATGTGCGCTTCATTCATGCCGCCTCTTCCTTGCATTTCTCTTCAGTCTAATCCTCTCAAGGAAGGGAACATAAGGAAAGGAATAGGGATCTATTTATAGCCCAAGTTTGGTAGTTACCTAGTTGGATTGGCATTCAAGTATCCGAATTAGAGTAAGATTGACCTTGAGAAGTTCCCATTAGAACGACGATATACCATATCTAAAAGGAAAGATAAGCCTCCAAAAAGAGTACTCATCAAGGAAAAGAGTTCAGCCGCAGTTGGACCAGCTAATGTCCTCTCCCTCAAATCATTGGGCTCTGGGCATAGGGGGTAAATTATGGGCCTGACCCAAGCCCCAACTTAGATAATGGGCTAGGCCCAGATCTGGACCAGTGAGCTTGGCTTGGAAGAGACCCAAATATAATTGGGCTCCCCAAAACCTAGTCAACCACGCCATCCTAGAGTGACGGATTTAGCCACACTATCCTGGAGCCATGCCATCTTAGAGTCAAGGAGTCAACCATACCATTTTGGAGCCACGTCATCCTAGATTATCAGCCACGCCATCCTAAGACTTATTCTACAACTGATAAAGAGATCTTCACGCCATCTCCAAGCAACTATCCCGTCTGTTGAGCGAATAGTGCCATCACCACCAAACTAGCCTAAATGTGATGAATGTGGTGCCTCAATCTATTAGGAGGTATTTATAAATTGTAAGTTCCAACGACACATGGGGGGCATCTCACACTTGAGCACCCAACACACCTTGAAACAATAAAACACTCAGGTTATCCTAACTCTTCACAGTGGAGTAGGTCATTTTGACCGAACCACTTAAATTGTGTTTTACTTTTGTTGTCTCTCATTATTTACTATTGCATTAAATACTTGATATGTGGTGTATAAGTCCACTTTTGTGCATCATCAAGTTAATTTTTAGTTTATTAAAAAAAAAACTATGAATGTGTGTTTGGTTAAGCGATAATTGAATGTTACACTCAAATCTTAATTTTGTATTTTTTATTCACATGTTATATGAGTCAATACCAACATGATACAAAAATAAACAGATTGGATTAGTGTGACATGATATATTAAGAGAGTTGGATTAGGATTGATAAATGCTTGATGCAAATCCACGATACAATTGTCACTCCTTATTTGTCCACAAGTATTAGACTAAAGTTTCTAATTATATATATTTGTGAATTTCTTTTTAATATCTAATCAGTTTTCTATTCTGAGCCACTTGATTCACCAAAAACACCTACTCTTTATGGCTTTGCGTGCATATTTACACTTTGAGGGAAAATTCATCTTAAATATGCACTCTCAATTTGTTGAATTCATGAATTCAGTTTTACTAATTGCGAATTTAGTATCACAAAATTTGTGAATTTAAAGTAACTATTTTGTGAATTCAAAATACAAATTAGCGAATTCATATCATTAGATCTACGAATTTAGAAATTAAATTTGCAAATTGGGGATACATTTTAGAAAAAAAATTATTTCTAACCCTTATTAAATGCCCAAATAAGGTTAATTATGTACAAAATGTAGTACAATTAAATAAAATATCTTATTATAATGAAGAATACTTTTTAAGAATTTAAATAATAAAATATAATTTTCTCGTATTAATCTAAAAAAAAATTGACACATGGAATCAAGTTGTGATTTTGACTGTTGATTCTTAAACCTTACAAAGAAGGATAAAAGAAAAATAAAAGTGCAAAAAAATTGACACATGGAATCAAGTTGTGATTTTGACTGTTGATTCTTAAACCTTACAAAGAAGGATAAAAGAAAAATAAAAGTGCAAAAATATTTTAAATATCAATTTGTTTGGCAGTATTTTCAAATATAAAAGATCTTGTATTTTCACTATCTTGCATCCTTGAGGAAGTACCAAATCAAACAACCCTGTATTCTCCATTCAGAGGTAACTCGTCCCTCTAATTCCATTTATCTTTATTCTTCCAATCTTCTACACCTTTTTTTTAGCATTTCTTCAAATGGAGAAGAGGGAAATGTAAAGGGAGGAGGGGAAGGGAGGTTTGATTATTAGGGTTCAAAACAATGTCATTTTGTTATAAATTAATATAAAACTACATCGTTTTGAACTAAAGTTTTTGCTTCGACTCAATCCTGAAGCAAATACTCGTAGTTTTTAGTTTTAGCCTCTTGTCGAAACAAATATTGAATTTTTTACTTCGGAAGAACATGCCGACATAAAAAATAGAGTATTTTCTTCGGCATTTAGCCGAAGCAAAATCCTAGTTTCTTGTAGTGATCCAATTGTTCCTCAAACTATTTTTTCAAGATAAAAAATTGGTAGAAAAAATTTTTCTTGAAAATCCCTAGGATGCATAATCGGATCACTTTCAATTCTATTTTCCATCATAAGCATCCTACATTAAAAATAACTAAGGGCTCATCTTAGGTGTCTAGGTCATTACCTTTGTCTTAGGCATGAAGGTTCATACGAAGGTTGAATGATGTAACTTTGACATTTGATCTCCTCCCTTCAATGTTGCTTTTGAATATTGAGCTTGATAGCATTATGATCCTGAAAGTGGTTAAGATTTTACAATGGACTCCACGAAATTAGTCAATTACAAAACATTATCTAACAATAAGGACAAGAAGAAAAGTTTCAAACACTTGGAAATTTTTACAAACACAAAAACTTTTACAAGTGCTTGACATAACAAGAAAGGCAACTCTTCAGTTTGCCTCATGTTCAGTCTCTTGCTGCTTAGCGGTGCCTCAGCTTACTCTTTTTGCTGACTTTCCCCAACAGCTCCCTTAATTGGGGTATCTGGTGGCTCCTCATGAGCTCCTTCTTCAGGAAAAATTGGCTTGGGTTGCTCTCTGAAGTTGTCGAATCCTTCAAGAAACCCACCAACAACGTCCTCTTTGAGCTTCTCAACTTCTTCATTCATGGCCATCAAAGTTGCTTCTAGCTCTTTCAAAGCCCCTTCCATCTTAGAGCGCACTTGAGAGGCGCCATCCAGATCAGCTTTCAGCTATGCTACTTCTTCCTTGGCCTTAGTCTTCTCATATTTGGTTGCATTAACTTCTGCAACCAACTTGGAAAGTTCAACTCTTTAGAGGCCAGTTTCTTCTTCAAAGAACTGTCTGAAGTCTAAAGATCCTTTAATTCATGGTGGAAGGCCCTGAGCCTATACTTGTAAGCAGTTAATTTGAGATTCTTTTCATTGCACAGCTTGATTAAACCCTTGAGCTTGGAGGCTCATGCACTTGATGTAGGTGATAGACTGAAAGCAAGGGTACAATAATTAGAAGTATAACCCACACATAGGAAATTCAAAAGCAAGAAAAGCCTTATCGCAGACAAACCATGGAGAACATTAGCAACCTTGTCGCTAAACCTAAGCTCTCCAGCCTCGCGAAGGTCTTCATCAGGAACGATGGCCGAGAGTATCTGAACGGTCGATACAGGATTGCACAGAAAATTTGGTCTGCCCCTAACCTGAACTAGTCGATCAAAACATGCACTATTGTTTTTGACCTAGCCCATACTTAGCAAGATTCTCGGTGTCATGAGCTCCAAGAGGGACTTCAACCCATGTTTCTCGGCCCGGGTAACACGAGCTAGCTTCGGAGTAGTAAGAGAAGGTCAGAATTTTACAAAAATAATGACACCTTGGTTAGACAAAAAGAACAATAGAGGCTTAAAAATGGATGTAAGACTTATGTGTATTGGTAGCAACATCCCAAAGGTGAGGGACTCGAATTTCAGAGCTCAACTCTTTCCCAAATTCCCAATTATCCCTAGAGACAAAAAAGAAATCATATTTCCACTGCACATGAGAGGTGGGCAAGTCAAACACTAGGGTCGTTGTTTTTACCCTCTTGGCAAAATAAAGAAAACCAAGGGCTGAAGAAGACTTCAAATGGAATAGGTGGGCTAGCTCAGAAATAGCTGGGTGAGACTCAATGCCATTCTCTCCCCAATGGACTAGAAAACTCACCAGGAGTCCCCAGCCATTTGGGACACCCTGGTAGGGCACAAGTTATAATGAATAAGGGCTTCTCGGATAAATGGGTGCATGGGGAACCTCAAGCCCGACTAAAAGGCTGCTTCAAAAAAGTAGACCATCTTAGGACAAGGAACGTTACAACAGTCCTCAACGTCTGGAATGTGGATAATCACGTTGTCAGGCAAGCCATACTCCTCCCTAATGGCATAAGCTCAATCATCATCGAACCTACTCCAAATAGAGGCCGCACAGTAGGACAAGTCAATCTGATCCCAAGAAGCCCTCTATTTCTTGGGACTGCTAAAGTGGAGGCACCCCCCGAATACCCTCGTTTCCTCCTTATAGTTTTTTTGGAGGACCTCACCAAGGGTACCTTCTCAGGCAGCTCTAGTTCATCGGTATCAACGACAACTAGCTTAGACCTCCTCCAAAAGTGAGATCCTTCTCTTTGGGGGAAGATCTCATCGCTTCCTCCTCACTGCCACCTCCACATTAAAGAAATGGAGGAACGAGTAGCAAAGGAGGCAAAGTTAGACTCGATCCTAACCATAGGAACTCCACACCTCAGACTACAATATAATAACGGAAAATTCAAAGAATAGTCCTCGATTTCCCTAGGGTCAAAGCTCTTGTCTCTAATCAGGGATAGCCTAGCTGTAGAAAGACTACCAACGAAGGAATTAAGAAAATCTAGGGAACTATGATGGCTCCTAAGGTAACAGAGCCTAAGGACTACAAATTGAAACCCTAAGGATCACCACCAAGGATCAATTCAATCCAGGGTGAAGAAAAGGAGAAATGCGTACCATAAGGATCCCAAAGTCTCTCTCTATCTCTGGATGAAGAAGATGAAGGAGAAAAGTCTTCGATTTTGGCAGTTAAATCCCCTCAATTAATGTGCTGGACACGCATTCAATGAATTTGAGGTCTTGGACACATATATGTACATGATGAAAGTGTCTCGAAGATTGAGGCAGCAAGTACACAATGTGCCAGCATAACTACACTCACTTAGCTAAACAATCTTTTCACGTCATATCGATTACACGCCTAAAAATACAGCCAAGTTATAATGACCTACAGTCTGAGACAGCTCAACCCCCAACCTTTGGTTAACTCATGACCAACCGAGCTCGGGCTATCCGACCTGAAGGACACAACTCCAGCTTATTCAAGAAGGCAATGCAACTCGGACCTAGCCAGGACAGCTCAGGATTCGTCACACAAAGAAGAGGGAGAGCCCATGCTATGAGGTTTACCTTGGACATCAAACCATTACCTCAAAGAATGCCACCTCACTATTTCTAGAAACCCACGTGTGGCCTTTGGGAAGGCTATCTATAATGGCCAAATATTCTCCAATTAATTCTAATAGATTTAAGGGACTATGTTTTGCTCCACCTGCGAATCACTCACTTCTAATTCTCCAACATAGCTCAAAACTCATTTAATTAGAGCTACTCATACCTTCTAGTTATTCACACTATCAAGTATGATTCTTTTTTTCCAGGGGAAGTTTTGCTATAACCAGCGGTGCCATTGGTTCGCTAAACTGTCATATTCTGACAATTAATTTGTTCGTGAAACTATAGTACCAAAACTTATAATTTTTAGGTGTAAAATTGCAATAAAAAATAATCTCAAAAATAAATAATTTTTAGGGTTAACCTACATCTTTTTAGGGGGTCAGCTCAAATTAAGATATGAGTTATAACTTTTTGATTTGTTTAGATCAATGGTAATATGCCAATATCCATCTCAAACACCTCACAAAAATGCAATATGATACAATAAAGTAATTTTATAAAGAGTAATGTTATTCTGAACAAAAACATAAAGAGTAATGCGATATGATAAATAAAATAATTTCATAAATAGAGTTTCCCTCAAATTTTACCATGCACAATGTCCCTGGCTTTGGAAACATGGATAAATGGTGAAGGGATCATGAATAGGGGTGTCAAACGTGTCGGATTAAACGGTTACGTGTAGGGTTAAATAGGTGACAGGTGGAAAATATATAAATTCGTACACGACACGTTTAATAAACGGGTAAAAAATCTCAACACAAACACTAGGTAACACGACACAACTCGTTTAACCAGTTTAATTTAAAAAAAATTATATTAACAAATTTTAATACTTCACTTTTTTTTATTGTCAATTGCACTTACCTCAAAAAAAGAGGATTTTTTAGTCAAATCTTATAAAAATAAGACTTGAAAGTTTAAAAAAAAAAAAAAGAGGTCATTGCTTTTTATAGGCAACTCAACCCTCCTCATCCTCCCCTCATTTTTCAATGTGGAACAAAAACAAAAAACATTGGTTTACTTTTGTCTTTAAAGTACTCCTCATCTCCTCTCTTTTGTCTTTAAACTACTACTTTACTTCTTTCTTCTTTTTTTTATTGATTTTTTTTCTTTTTTTCTTGCTTATTTTTTAAAATAATTATTAATTTATTATTATATTAATTTTATTTAAACGGGTAAACCTGTGAAAAACGGTTTGACAAGTCTCCCCCAAACACGACCCGTTTATTAAACGTGTTTGGCGTGTCAACCCGTTTATCACTCAAACTCGTTTAATTCGTGTCGATTAATTGTGTCGTGTCAAATTTTGACTGGTTTAACAATGAATTAGAAACCAATTAAGTCTTGTAAGAATATTGAAATATATTGAAATTGCTTGATTTTTCTGGGTTTATCATCTGTAAACTAGAATGGTTCAAAATCCAACCTTAACCCCCACATGGGAGAACATGAAATACCCATTGCTGTCATCAGCTAACTTGTCTCCACGCCATTTTAGCTCCTTATTGCAAAGTTGCATCAAATCAAAAGCTCTAAAACCATGCAAGCAAGTTCATGGTAAATTGTTAGCTTCTGGTGTTGATATGAACTCATTGTCTTTGAAGTCTAGGCTTGTGGGTGTATATGCAAGTTGTGCGGATTTGATATCTGCTGAGTTAATCTTCCAAGAAACACAAAACGCAAATGTTTTTGCGTTGAATTGGATGATTTCAGCTATGGCATTTAATGGGTACTATGAACAGGCAATTGGGTACTAATCTTTCTTTCAAGAATCAACAAATATACCGAATAATTATACGTTTTCTATTGCATTGAAGGCTATTGTTGGTTTGATGGATGTGAATAAGGGCAGAGAAGTTCATAATGCGGTACATAAAGTAGGTTCTGAATCGGATGTGTCTGTGTGCAATGCTTTAATTGATATGTATTGCAAATGTGGTAGAATAAGTTATGCTCGGAGAGTGTTTGATAGAATGGTTTAGAGAGATATTGTTTCTTGGACATCAATGATTTGTGGGTATTCTAGTGTTGGAATGATTGAGCAATCACTTGTCCTGTTTGATGCAATGAAGTTAGAAGGTTTGAGACCGAATGATTTCACGTGGAATGCGCTGATAGCAGGGTATGCTAGAAAAGGACTTTGTGATGGAGCTTTTGCATTGTTCTCTAGAATGAGTGAAGAGGGTCTGCCTCCAGATTTGGTTACTTGGAATGCAATGATTTCAGGATTAGTTCAAGGTCAATGTGCTGTTGAAGCTCTGGAGGTGTTCCGGGACATGTTGATTGCCGGAATTAAGCCTAACCATGTGACTGTTACAGGGCTGCTTCCTGCATGTGCATTGATGAATTCAATTCAAATAGGGAAAGAAATCCATGGCCTCATATACAGGATGGTTCTTTATATGAATGTCTTTGTCACTAGCGCTCTTATTGACATATACTCCAAATGTGGAAGTGTTAAAGATGCTCGGAATGTGTTTAATGAGATTCCTATTAAGAATGTTGCATCATGGAATGCTATGATAGGATGTTATGGGAAGCATGGCCTGGTTGATTGTGCGATCCAACTGTTTGAGACGATGCAAGATAGGGAAATGCAGGCAAATCAAGTCACTTTAATCTGTGTTCTTTCTGCTTGTAGCCATGGTGGATTAGTTGAGAAAGGTTTGACAATTTTTAGGTGCATGAGAGAAATGTATGGCATTGAAGCCAGCAAGGAGCATTATGCTTGTGTCGTGGATCTTCTGTGTCGTTCTGGAAGGGTGGATGACGCTTATAGTTTTGTGAAAGAAATGCCAATTAGAGTCACAGATTCAATTATTGGGGCTTTCTTCAATGGTGTAAAGTTCACAACAGAAGATATCTTGAGAATGAAGTTGAATAGGCCCGGGGGTCTTGTGACGCTGTCCAATATTCATGCTTCTGAGGGAGAATGGGAAGAGGTTGAGAATGTAAGGAAGATGATGAAGGAGAAGGGAGTCCACAAGAACCTGGTTTCAGTTGGGTTGAGGAGAAGAACGAGTTCTCCGAAGTGAGACTAGGGAAAGCAAGCACGGGAATTTGAGATTGCAAGTAGTATATATATGATGATACGATTGCTTTATTCCCTTCTCAAAATCGTCCATAAATTTAGTGAAAACAAAAAGTGTTTATCGCCATCTCAAAATCGTCCATACATTTACAGAAAACAAAAAGTGGCAGACTGTTTAGCAAACTTCAGCTGCGATTCTGAGTCTGACCAATTGTTTTCTCTACAGCTGGTCTTCCTCAACAAACCAAGGTTTACTTCCCTTGATAAAGTGAGCTTATTGAATTTCAGTTTGGTATCATTCCTTTCAGCCAGCCCAACCAAACACTGGAAGCCCAGTTTGGGCAAGCTATAATATGGAACTGTCTGGAATCAATATGACACAGCTGTAGTTGTTCAACTTTCAGATGACTTAAATTTTTGAAATGGCTAAAGCGCAAAATGAAGTTCCAGAACGTTTGAAACTTAAGTGAACTTTGGACTCTGAATAACTTAATCACTTCACTTGATCACTTTGTTGCTGAATCATGTGGAAACGGAGTTTTGCATTTTCAATTGTGGCTACAGTAAAAGATTATGTTCCCTTGTTTGTTGTTTTTTTGTTTTCTGATTCAAAGGAACATAGAGAAACAAGCTTTTGGATGAATATTTACCAAAAAAGTTGTGTACTCATTTTTTTATGTCTTTACTTCTCGGTTGCTTGGCAAATTTACATGTACAACTCATTTTAATTGCTAAGTATTTTTCCCCTCTTTCAATTAAGCATTTTTTTCAGGTCTCAGGATCCTCTGGTTTTTTGCAGTACAGCGTGCAAGCAAGGTCCGAGGGGAACAAAACTATAGAAAACCTGAAGACGTAGATGCTGCCACAGTGGCTGATTATTTGGTCAGTATTGTAACATTTGGTTAGATTTTTCCTTCAGAATACACATGGATCTGTGGGTGTGCTTTCAGATTTTTCTAGGTCATATATTTTCAATTGATTCTGCACTTTCAGATGTCTCTCTAGGATAGGATTTTCATGGGTGATCTGGTGCTTGCTTTTTCCCTGCTAAAATTTCTCCACTAAAGATTAAATCACATTCAATCTTCTCAGGACATGTGCTAATGAACACGCCATTTATTAGTATTAGTGACTTCCATCATATTATAGGTAGATAACTGAACTCAACACAATTCAACTCAGCCTTTATCTCAGTATAATAGGTAGATATAACCACTTTTTTTTTTTTTTTTGTGTATCCTATAAGCACATAATTGGATGCCCTATGCTTGTGTGGTTTGCATTTAGTACTTTTTTCTTTTTGTGTACCAAGCCTTGTAACTACATATTTCCTGTTATCTGAATTATTTTCCTGGTACTCCTTTCTCTTTTGTTTTTCACATTGTTCCCTCTTCTTCCATCACATGCTTGAATGGTCAATCTTTCCAATAAGATACTTTTGCAATTTATGGGTTTACAGCCCCTTTGGCAGTTTTAACAGCCTTGTGGCAAGCACAATCTTCCCAGTTGAAACTGATTTTTAGGGCTGAGAAGCTGGCGATAGGAAGAGGAGAGGCGCTAGATGAAGAACCAGATGGGTTTTTAGGGCTCAAAGGAAAAGGGGAGATTTGCTGCTAAGGGGGGTCGATGTGTAGACCTCATTATTTGGGACGGGGCTGCCTCTGCGTGCTTTCATTTTTATCCGTTTTTTAAAACTACTTTTTTTCCATTTTAAAAAATGGGCGGTATTTGCAAAACGAATTCACTAGAGAAAAACTGGGAATGCTTATGGAACATGTTTTCATTTTCAGTTTTCACAAAAATTGAAAACAAAAACGGAAAACCAAAAATAAAAACGTTGACAAAAGGACCGGTAGCACTTCACTTGCCATAATGATCCGGCGTATCGACTCCTAAAGCAAAGGAGGGATACATGATATGTCCAGGATCAGTTTTTTGCTGGAAACCTCTGCTATTAATTTACTTCCCTTGGATTAATTGTTTCGTTACTTACGAGTGATTAACAGCCCTTGTTTGTGTTACTGTTTGACTGCATGAGAGTAAACGGGTGATTAGTCTCAAAGCTACGAAATGGGGGGTTTTCTGATCCATTCCCAAGAATATCGAGTTGCTTGATATAAATTATTTGAACTTCAGTCATCGAAGATTGTAGTAAGAAAACTTAGGATCCCAAGCTTTATGACATCAATTTTGGAGGATAATACTATGGTACCATGTTGTTGCACTTCACCCCCTATGGTATAAAAATAAGCACATAATCCCCTTCTAGTTCTGGACTAAAGTGCCACTGTTACAAATTCCGCCTAAATTTAACGGAATTTGTAGTGCATGCACCCAATTAGAGAGTAGGTGTATCTTACACTTTAAAAGAGGTTAAACTTTAACAAGCATGGACAATACCTATGTAATTTTATGAAAGAATTAAACTGTAAAAACTCTCTTGTACTTGAGGGATTTGGCAGACAATCTCCCTCAACGTCAAACCGTTACATTAAATATCTCTAAACTATAACTTTTTTATGCAAAACAAGAAGGACGTCGTATATTTAACATCATGCACCACATACGCGGCAAAAATAGATTGGGTGGCTAAATTTGTCAAATTTTTTATCCAAAATTTTAAAAATATCCTCACCTCTTTTCTCTTTCCCCTTTCTCTTTCCCGTTACCTTTGTTTCTGGGGATAACAGGGGACCTAAGAAGGGGTGAGTAGTCTTCACCCTCGTACCTGCTTTAAAAATATTCTTTCACTCCCGATAGCAAAGAGAATTATAATCCCCGTCCTCATCCATAACAATTAATTTATTTGATTTTAAGAAAAAAAATATAAAATCTCACAAATGGATTTACAAGAAGGAAGAAAACCTATTATATAACAAATGGATCAAACACAAAAACTTACAAAAATAATATGTTTAACAAATGTGTGTTACACTTAATTATTATTATATTTATATAATATATATATATATATATATACACTATGGGTTTGGCGGGGTGGGAATGAGTTTCAGTCCATCTCCACCTCCATCCCCGTACAAGTTTATATAGGTATTCTCGTATACGTCCACTATTCAATATGTATTGTCCATCCCCGATTCAAACGAAGAGAATTTAAATGAATACTCGTTTTTCTCCAATCCACTGACATTCCTATTTGTTTCTCTCTTTCTCCCCTCATCACGGGTGAAAAGTCAACCACCATCACCATCATCATCTCTCTCTCTCTCTCTCTCTCTCATCAAAACCTTCACTGCCCATCAACCCAATCAAAACCCATGGAAACAAAACCCTAACCTGAACATGAATGACAACTCATCTCAAAACAACAACCCATGGTACTTCACTATATTTGTACCCACCATTGTGCTCTATACAACCACAATGGCGACGTTATCATACGATTTCATTTTAGTAAGATTTTTGAATTTCTTTTGTGAAATGTGACCCAATGTTTTGAATATTCTTTGATTTCTCTGTGTGATTCGATTGAGTCGTGTGGAGGGATTAATAGTGATGTTGGTTTGTTTGTGATGATTAGATTAAGTTTATGTGAAGGTAAGGGTATAGAGAGAGACGGGTTTGAGGTAGAAGAAGGGTATTGGAATGAAAATTAAGTGGCTAAATAAAGTTATTTTGGTATTTTTATAAATTTTGTAAGAGACATCTACCATGACACTTCATTTTTAGGGTAAATTTTATAATTAGTCCCTAAACTTTGACTTGAGTTTTAATTTGAACCCTGAACCTTCAATTGTCCCAATTTAATTCCTCAACTATTATTTTCATCTCAGTTAAGTACTTTTGTCAATTTTCACAGTTAAATCAAATGGAAACATATGGTCTAACGGTGGAAATTGATCAGATTGGACTAGTGTCCATTTAATCTAATGATAAACATAGATGAAATGACTTAATATAAAAGAAATTCATAGGTGAGAAACTAAATTGAAATAATTGAAAGTTCAAATACCAAATTAAGATCAAAAATAAAGTTTAGGGACCAAATGTAATTTGTACCCTTATTTTTAAGTTGAGGGGGTTTAGTATAATAGTTAAAACTAGGAGAAAATTGTGACGCCCAAAAGCCATAGATCTTTTCTCAACCCGTTGATCACCCATCAACTAGCGGAATACCCATAGATACCATTTAACTCAATACCATAGCATTACACCCCATTTATTGGGATACATAATTTACCGAAATTTGGGCAAAGCCTCCTTTATATGGGAAGCTCTGCCCAATACACAACCTGTACATACAATACTCATATGATCATTCCCAATTCCAACATCCCAAAGTCTTAAGTATTAGATATTAACCATTCATCCACAGCCATCCTTATATAATATTCATTTATTAAAAGAATAAATGTCTATATATAAAGTCATATTACAAGCTTTTAGTAAAATACAAGTTTTGTACTTAGATTTATACAAGGCCAAAATATGGATCTACACAAGGGACTACAAAATTTATAACGAGAGTCACAACCTTACTTTGTCCTCAAAGCGGGCCCATAGGAGGGCCGTCAACGAAAGCTCATCCAATACCTAAAAAATATTTCCACAACAAGGTGAACTGAAGCCCAAGGTATCTCTTATGGAGAATACGTCTCAATCTCAATGCATATGATATGAATGTAAACCAAAAACACACTAAATATATATCTCAGGTAACATACAAATGCTACCATGCAAGCCAAATATGAATAATGCTTCATGAATGCTTGTTCTATAGCGAACCCCCTTCCAGGTACCCATATACGACACATGATACAATGTCATGACATGAATAGGACATTCCAAGCCCCCTCCATTGATGTTAAGCATCCAATGATCACATATCAACACTTGTGTCTTTCTTCAGTACGTAATTTATAGACATCACACCAACGAGCTACCAAATTTATATGTCATTCAAGAGCATCCCACCTCCTGTTCCAAATATAACGACACTTTTTTGAAATCTCATCGCTGAGCAAGTGTGTGAACCAAGTTATCGGCTCTTGCACCCGAGGGAAAATATAACCTTTTTTGCTATAATTGACACATTTTTCGTGCAATATTTGTGTGACTCAATTAGATGTTTGTCCGATTTTCCCAAGCTAACCAATCAACCCGCCATGTGGTGATTGATCCAACCCATGCACACACATTTACACTCATGTTAATGCCCACGAATGTAGTATAACCCGTGAATATGCAATGTAATGTAAAATTACAATTTTATTCCATCACAATGCTAACTATATCATTTTAACATGTGATAACATCTCATAAGCATCATATGTTAATTATATCATGAGACATATAATAACATTCCATAATCATCACTAAGCATGTTATAAGAAATATCAATTTAAATAACATACTTGAACATACTTTGACATTTGATCAAACACTTTCAATGAATAAAATGTAAATAAATAGCATGTCCAATCATCTCACATATAACCAATATGTTCAACACCCAAACTCAAATAGAATTAGCCATAACATGATCATCAACTAGCTCAAACATCCCACTAATCACATGGAAGCAATGTAAATAGTATTTATAACCCCACCCATACCATATACATACAAGAAATTGAAAGTAATCCTAAATAAAAGGAACTCTCACATCTTGTAGCGTAAGCTCGCGTTGTAGAACTCTTAAAAAAACCTGAATCTACAACCCCCAAATCTCGATTCAATCCCGAGCCAAAACTCTAATTTGTGACAGATATCGTAATTTAACGAGGATGGTACCCACGAGCAGCCCTCGTCTTTGTGAACAATTTTAATACTTAATTCGAGTTGAATTGTCGCCCAAATCTTGTTAAACCAAAGAGAAAAGGTGGGAAGAGCTTTTTTTTTTTCTTCTCTCTCTATGTATATCTCTAGTGAAACTTGGAGGAATGAGTGGAGACAGCAAAATCCTCTTTTTTTTATTTCCGTAAATGCTTGGCCCTCGTTGCACCACACATCCCATTTTAATTGGTTCAATTTTATTCTGAGTTAATTAAATATCGTTTCGTGTTAAGTTTAGTATATTTTTATTTAACTAACTTTAAATTATTTTTTGGGTCACTCAAATAAAATCTGATCACGATAATTTTAGTCGTACAATACACAATCATATTGTAAAACGTAAAAAAATTTGACTGTTTTAGAATTCAACGAAAATTGACTAGGTAATTGGATTTCGCGAGATGAATCCGACGGTTAAGTCTATTTCGTAATCCTAGTTCTAAAAAAATTTAAATTTTTAACTCATATCATAACAACTAATTATCATTTTATACTTTTTATTTAAGTTTTTTATTTTTTCAAGTATCACAAAAATCATGTACAAATGACCCTAAGTACAAGGTATTTTATTTTATTTTTTTGGCATTTTACCCTTTATGAAATGACAAAAAATGTCCCTATCGTCTCCAACCCATCCTTTCGCCATATCCCTCCCACAATTTTGGCAGGCAACCCCAACCCCTGCAGAAAACTCCCAACCCCACCTCCACCTAGCCAACACCCATCACGACCTTTTCTTCCACCACCCAAAACCACCTTTTTTTCCATCATCCACGCCTGCCCACCAGTGCAGATTCAAGCCGCCACTGAAAATCTAAGCCATGTCTTTCTCTTTGGTGACCCTTAACCAGCCACTAAAGCCTAAAGTAGTTAGCCAACCTAATATTGTGCGTGTCGTGTTGCCTTTGAGAGATCACCCCACTAGACTTTCTTCGATTATCCCAATGCACGAAAAAATGAACCAAAGCCTTTCCTAAAGCATCAATTGAGCTACTGTTATCCATGGGTGCAGAGTTTTCCATTTTCCTAATTTATGATTTTCCAATCTGTAATTGTGATTTTTCATTTTCTATCTTTTATGGGTGGAAAATTTGGGGTCTGTGCACATTGGTGGTGTTTGGATCACTATGGGAGGATTGGATTAAATTGAATTTGAATCCGAACCCAATCCTACCCAATGCAAAGTGGTCCGTATTAGAGGATTATAAGGATAGGATTCAAATCATATCCCATCTTTGGATAGGTTTCATTTGGTTTGTGGGCCTTATTCACAATTGATGGTATAACATACTAAAATAACCATTTCACCCTTGTGTAAAAAAATATTATCCAATCCTATACTATGTTTGTTATGGAATGAAAAAAAAGTCAAATCCATTAGTATTGTCTTATTTACAAAAAAAAATATGAATCAATACCTTACGCATTTTTACAAAAGATTGCAATAAATATTTTGTTCATTTATTTAATATAATTTGTACAATTCACTTTTAATCACAATTTTTTTTTTAATAACTAGCAAAATTAATCTGAACTCAATCCAAAAAAATTTCTATGACCCAAATCCAATTTATTTTTCATGAATTTTAGGGCATTTTAATATTATTGCTTGAATTAATAGCACAAATGAGATCAATTTAAAATATGTTGTTTTAATTAAAATGTTAATTTTTTTAGAGTTCTTCTATAAGGAAACAAGTTGATGAACATAACATTTGGGTATAAAGTGCAAAAAAAACCTGAGAGTTATTTGCTAATTTATGAACATAAGAAAGTGCAAAAAAATCGAATTCAGGGGGTATAAAGTGGATTTTAATGTGGTTAATTGCTCATCTTCTCTGGATGCTTCGGCTTCAGTCACAAACAGAGAGCTTGACCAAATATACAAAAGTCACAAACAGAGAGAAAGAGTGAGACAGAGAGAAAAAAAAAACTCCTGAAAAAATTTATCTTCTTTCATCTCTATCTTCCCAAACAAATCGAGATGGGTTATATGCAGATCATCTCTATCTTCTTCCCAAACAAATGGAGGTTGCAGACCGAAAATTTACCCAAATCTGCGCAGTGAAACTATGCACAGATCTGATACTTCCATGGAAAAATCAGAGCACATGTGAAGTTTCAAAGATCAACCACATGAAGAACGGAGAAGAAGATACAAACAGATCGATATACAGAAATAAAGATTTACTGTGGAGGGTATTTTTGATTTTTCATATGTAATCCCACTTCACAATTTTGAATCCCACACAGCAGAAGAGATTGTTCAATGGCCTGTAGAGGGAATTGAATGCTTCAAAACCAACGGCCCGAGGAATTTAAAACCCAATCCAATCCCATGCCAAAAAATTACTCAAATCAGGGATAAGTGGACCATTCACAATTATAATCCAATCCCCCCTATAATCCCCCTCAATCCTTTGATCCAAACACCATGATTGTGTTTGTGATTTGTGTTTGTACATTGTGTGTACTTGTTAGATTGTGTAGCAATTTGTTGGTGTTTGCAAAATGTGTGTTTGTAGTGTCCTGGGATGGGATGGTGTTTGCTTTAGCCTGTTGGGGGTTACACCGTGGTGGGTTGGGTCGCTCTCTCTTTTTTTTTTTATTAGTTTAAATGAAATATGTTTATTCTAAATGTCTTAGACAAGAAGATAAATATATTTCTTTTTTATTCCAAAAAAATAAAGTAGATAGTGAATTTGATTTTCCAAATGTAGGCAATCAAATTGATCTCTTTATTTTATAGAGTCTAAATAAAGAGTTCATGAGAGAAAAATTTTAAGAGCAACTCAAAGGAGGCTATGTAAACTATCTAGCAAAAATATATTTTTTTTATTACACTATCTACTTTATCTAACCACTTTTTCAAATTCACTCCAATTACACTATCTATTTTAGCTAACTACTTCAAGTAACTTTAACTAACTATTAAATATTAAAATCTAAAATACTATGTAGTATGTCATGTTATCACCTTATTAATGACATCACATGCTGACGTGTTACACCACGTCATCAACGTTTGAAAATTTTGATTTTTATTAAGAGTAATGCTTCACTGACTAAATTTTAGAATCAAATTTAAAGCTCAAATGACATGGCAGTTGACTTGGATTTCTTTTATTAGTGTCATGTCATTTGGGTCCCAATAAAAACTCCAAATAATCAGCTGTCATGTCATTTGGGCTCCACATTTAGTCTCAAAATTTGGTCAGTCTAGCATTACTGTTTTTCTTAATAACGGTCATATTTATAATGGTCACGAAATTCAAAATTTTAAAATTTGAATTTTTCAACGGTCATATTTTTAGATATGTATAAATAGAATCTTTCATCTCTCATTGTTATACACCTCAAATCTATTTATTGGCATTGCACTCTTCTTTGTGTTTATGTTATGGCTCACCATCTTGCAATGGAGATGATTCTTAGCGATTCTGACTCTAATGATGAATAGAGATGGTAGAAATTTATACTATCGAAATGAACAAACTCAATAGCGAGGAAAGCTTTGGTGTACGTCGTAGTTCTATTCAAGGTCATTCAGTTATTTTTCGCAATCGAATTCAAGGGCACGAGAGACTGTATCTTGATTATTTTGCTGAACTGCCTATCTATTTTCCAAATTTATTTCGAAGAAAGTTTCGAATGAAACGAGCCTTTTTCTTTCGTATTCTATCCATGGTGGAAGATTATGATCCACATTTTGTCCAAAAAAAAATGCTGCTAGAATTATTGGTTTGTCATCCCTTCAAAAGATGACAGTCGTCATAAGGATGCTTGCTTATGGAGTTGCAGCAGATGAATACCTTAGATTACCAAACAACGATGACATTGCTAGATTATTAGCAACGGGTACCAATCGTGAATTTTTTGGGATATTGGGTAGCATTGATTGTATGCATTGGAAATGGAAAACTTGTCTAACAACATGGAAAGGTATGTATTCTGGTCACGTCCATAAACCAACAATTATGTTAAAGGCGGTGACTTCATATGATCTGGATTTGGCATGCCTTTTTTGGGTTACCTTGATCTCATAATAATATCTCTTCTGTTTTTGCTCTACTTTCAGAAGGTCGGCCTCCTCCAGTCAATTTCTCGGTCAACGGAAACGATTATACAATAGGATATTACCTTGCTGATGGTATATATCCAAAATGGGCAACAGTTGTCAAAACAATTTCATATCCAAGAGGCAATAAGCAAATACATTTTGCAAAATCTCAGAGTCAACAAGAAATGATGTTGAGTGAGCATTTGGAGTGCTCCAAGCATGATTTGTTATAGTGCGTGGACCAGCACGTTTCTGGACAGTTGAAGTGTTTAAGGATATTATAAAGACATGTATAATATCACATACCATGATTGTCGAGGATGAGTAGAACGGTAATGAGTTGGACTTTAGTTATGATACAATGGATAAGAGTATCACTGCCACAGTCATTCCTGAGCAGAGTTCAGAACTACTCCAATTTATTAATACTCAACATTGCATTAAAGACAAAGAAAGTCATTCCAAACTCTAAGCTGATCTAGTTGAACATTAGTGGAATATGCATGAAAATTACTAGACACTACTTAAGCAAATGTTATTACAGTACTTGTACCATCATTACTACTACTTAAAGTTGTTTGTCTATTAATAAAAAAGAACTACATCTTCTTCCCCATGATTTCCATTAGGCGGCGCTAATAATATTCAGCTTGCAACGGAGTCATGCAACTCGTATCCATTGACATTATTCGCTCTTCCTCTCTTATTTGCTCCATTTGCATTCTCTCTTTCTCTTGCAGTAGAAGTTGTCCTTGAAGATAACATTTTTCAAACATTTCAAATTTCTTCTCATTAGTTACCTTTTTCTCTTCCTTCATATCTGCTAACAGATTAACAAGTTCAGAACTTGTTGCATCACGTCCAGCTTCTTTGCTCTTTGATTTTCGTAGTCACTCATTCTCAGTTTTCCTTCCAGATGGCCTGTCTAAGGATCCATAGGACCCACCATCATCGATTAAATTTACGGAGTCCATTGTAGAAGGCACAGAGCTGCCAGGAGTTGCATTATGTTTTATTTTTAGCTTCTTTTCTTGAGAATCCTTCATCTATTTTGGTTGATACTTTAACTCATTCCAACAATGTTCAAACTGAAAATACAGATTTATAGAGTTCTTTGTACAAGTTTTTGGCGTCACGAATCTGAAAAATTTTACAATAAAACTCATTATTATGTCATTAAAAGTACACTATTTTGTAAGAAAATATTCACTCATACATTATCTTTCTCTGTCAAACCACTTTAATTCGGTCTTTCTATCTGTGCAAAGTACCCACAAAATTTGTTGGTGGCCAGCTGAATTGCTGATCAACGATTCATCAAAGAATTTTGATTACGACTAGGGCATGCCTTAGGTTTGTATTTGTGGAAGAACTGACAAACCCTTTGCCAATATGTTTTTGATTTTTGCTCATTTCCTTGCACAGCATCCAAACTAATATTATGTCACGCCGAGATTATCATAATGTCTTCCTCTACTGTAAAATTGTCACCTAGTTGTTTTTTGGTGATGGATTCTACTTGAGAAGATATTGGTGAACATTGACCTATAACCTCATCATTTAAATGTTTTCCATCATGCATGAGATTGGTGAAGTACGAACCATGTTGGAATGGATCCATGAGTAATGCCTATAATTCACAATTCACAATTCATAATGCCATGAGTAAGTAAATAAAATAAAACTAGCAACACTTCTATGGGCAATGAATGAAAAAAACACTAGCATAATTCATAATTCAAAATGTACTGCTTTTGATGGGGATTTCACTAATGTAAACTAGATTTCTTTGATCTATTCCATAACTGTAGGACTGCAGAATCACTAAACTCATAAATTAAACCATGACAAAATTTAGTTAATCAAAAAGAGTTTCTTTCAAACAAATAAATGAGGATAAAGTTCAGGGGAAAAAGCTCTCATCTTAAGAATATAATCATGTACTGTGTTGCCTACATCAAGTCTGCCCACTGCGCACAAGTAGAAAGCACACTAGCAGCAGCAAGAGTATGAACCTTCTGTCCAAGTGTGCACAAGCAGTAAGAGTACCAATGATCATGGCATTCCAAGAAACTACGTTTTTTTCCACCATCTAATCAAAAACTTCCAGCGCCAACTGCACTGAACCACGCCGTCCATGCATATCTATCAATTTGTTCCCCAAGTAAACATCAATTTCTACATTATTATCCTCTATGTACTTAACCACTGAATCTGCAATTTTCTGGTCACCTACGTGACATCAGCCTTCACATTCATAGTTTTCATTGCATCAAAAAGTCCCAAAATTTCCTTATACCTAAAACACTGACTATACCCACAAATCAATGAGCTCCAAGACACCAAGTCTTTTTTGGACATTTCATCAAACAGTTTCCTAGCAAAACCCAAATCACCACATGAGGCATACAAAAAAATCAAAGCATTTACATACATAAAGATACGATTCAAACCCAAGTTTCATAGCATGAGCATGAACCTTCTGTCCATGAGCAACATGGGTTGTTCGATTTGGTTAAAAGCGAAAAGGGCTTTGGGTAGACACACAAGAACATAAAGAGCCCAATGCAGAATTAAATGTATCATATAATCATGCAAACATGGTGATACAAACTTCTGATGAATCATCCGACCAAAAAACAAAAAAAAAACTTCTGATGAATCAAAAAAGCAGAAATCCACCTTTGATTTGAGCTCCAAAAAATGGGATCAAAAGGGTTCGATGCGGATTGTTAGCCTGAAAGAGAGAGAAATGATCTGGACTATCTGCAAGAGAGAGGACTGATCTGCGATGATGAAGCTTCTGTGGAGTGAGGATTTTGGCACAAAAAATGGCATTTGTTGATGAAGTAGCTAGCCAAGGGAGGTCGCTGGAAGCAGCGAGCAAATAGTGGGCTATGGAAAATACCTAGTCGAATATCTAGCCCATGGGTGCCAACATTTCCAAACTAGCTATCTAAAATAGCTAAAAACAACCTTTTAGATAGCACCATGGAGTTGCTCTAAGGATTGACTCCCTATAATAGAGAATTGAATGGAAATAGAGAACCTATTAGAGATGTTTTTAACAATATTAATTGTTTAGATTAGTCCAAAGCTAGATGGGGGTTATCTACTTATTTGTATACCACAGGGAATAAAGTGCAACAACACTAAACTACAAGGGGGTAAATCGAATTTTGCCCTTATTTATACCACACCAAAATTTAGAACCTTTTTTTTCTGTTCTTACAATTTTTTTGGATCAAGGTACAACAAAATAGGGTTATTCAGATGGATCCAACGTGTTAGGATTGATCTTAACTTTTTTCAATCAATCATAACTCTTTTTTGTTGGAGTATAAATACTAAAGTTAAACTCTCTTTTTCTAACTGCTTAAATTTTTAGATGAGATGATATTCAACATAATATCAAAACAACAAATCATACTTTTGAATCTCACCGTCACCCTAATAATTAAAAAAATATTTTAATGTGTTAGGCCCAGGGTCGTGTTCAATACTTTTGTTGTAACTTAAGCTCACAAAAGATTATATTTCAGCCTAAAAATGTGGTAAGCAAAAACTTACCCTCTTTCAAACTTTGTGTTTGCCCTCTTATCTAATAAACTTTCCCTTAGATGAAACAAATTTTCATTTTACATTTACTATTTTATATATATTTGATAATAAATAAATTATTAGACAATTAAAAGAAAAAGTCTAAGTTCAACCCTTAAAAAAAAGACTAATTATAACTACTCAGTTACATAATCGATTTTCATAGTCTTTAATTTGAATTTATTTGATAAACTATATTAAGCATATTATCGTTACATATTAAAATAGAAAGATCATTCACATAGAAATCTAACACTACAAGAAAAAAGGTCTTTTGTGGAAAAAATTTTATGGCGGCTTTATGTGCCATCATAAAAGACGTATTTGAGACAATTTTTTGTGACGGCTGTGTTTGTCGTCACAAAAAGTGTTTATATTAATATTTTGTTAACATTTGTGGCAGTTATTTTTTCTGTCGTAAATAGTGTCATAAACTCAAAAAAAAAATTTATATTTGAGACAACTATTTTTCCTATCGCAAATAACATTTCATAAATTCAAAAAACAATTTTGTATTTGTGACAGCTATTTTTCCTGTCGCATATAATATTTCATAAAATATTAAAAACGTTGTTTTACATTAAAAAACAGTTTATAGTTTAAAGAAGAAAAACTCTAAAAAAAATTTGTATTGGCCACAACTATTTTTCATATTACAAGTAATATTTTATAAAATTATATAATTTTTCATTAAAACACAATTTCTAGTTCAAAGAGAAAAAATTAAACCCTACAAAGTCAATTTTTTATATCAAAATTAGGGATTTCAAAATATGACACGACCCGCTAACACGACACAAAATTAGTGCATGAGTTGGGTCTTCCCTTAAATCATCTGTTTAGTAAATTAATAGACTCAACACAATACAATTAATAAGCGAATCAGATATTGGTGAAACAAATCAGAAGATATACGATATGACTCGTTTATATATTATTTATAAAATATTTGTACACGACAAAAATCCGATATGACATAATTCGTTAGAAACGAATTAATAAACAAATCGAGTATGAATTAAGTGTTTTTTTAATACGAACCAAGGTGACTCAAGAAAATTTGAGACCTAAAATGAAAATATTAAATGATGATTTTTTTATTTTTAATATTAATCTTTTAAAAAAATAAATTATTTTTAATATTAATTTTTAAGAAAACTAATTAATTTTTAGTAAAAAATTAATTTAGTTTTAATTTATAATGTGAGAGATATATAGTAGGAGAAGGACGTGCTAGTGTTGCTGAGAAAAAAATTTTAATTTTTGTTTTGTTTTTTACCAGAGACAGTGTTTAATTTTAACCTTTTTTAAAAATTTTTTTACTTATTTTTGCAGATAAAGAGAGAGTAAGTAGGGGTAAATATGAGTTGATTTTTGAATACTTTTTATTTTATTTATTTATTTATTTTAGGTTTCTAATGTTATAAATTGGATCATGAACACAAATTATTACAATAAAATTTTTATTTTTCTTAATTTTTTGGGGCCTTTTTGTAGGGTTTAAAATTTAAAGGATTTAAATTTTTTCTGGATTAGTAATATATCTAAAATTATGTGGCCTTCTAAACATTTAGGGCCTAAAACCCAAGGATTTTTTTTAATGCTGTTAGAGTTTTACCCAAACTCTCCAAATGTTTTATTTCTTATTTATTTGGTATTCATTTATAATTAGAATTTTAATGGGTTTAAAAGTTTTGATCCATAGAGTATTCTAGTTAGTTTGGTATAGTTTAATTAAAGTTCTAATAGGATTAGTTTGATTTGGTTTTAAAAGACTTAGTTAAAGTTTTTCTTCTTTAATTGGGAAGTCTTGGACAGTAGCTATGATGAACACAATCCTTTGTTTTGACGTTGAGCATTGACGTGTTTCATCAATTTCATAGTTTAGTTTTTCTTTATTTTATTTCTTATTTTGTTTTTTTTTCTGATTAATTGTGTGTCTGAAGTTATTTTGAGTGCTTAATTATTTTGGGATCATATTGATAGACCTATCAAAAACTAAGAGGATATTAATTTTTTATTGCCTATAAAATTATTAATTTTTAATTCATTGCCACAATTGCCAAAAAGAATAAACCAAACAAAATTAGCACCGGTCTCTACCTCCCCCCCGCCCCCCCCCCCCCCCCCCCCCTTTCCTTTTTCCCTCCTTTTTTAGCCCTTTTTTTTCCTGTTTCATGTTCCCTCCTTTTTTTGTCTTCTTCTCCAAGCGGCAGCCCTTGTTTTCTTCTCCCAGTGAAGCGGCAAGTGCAAGTAAGTATTTTTCTTATTCCCTCTCTCTCGTTCGGTTTCGGGTAACATTCTTGATTGCCTTTTGATTTGTAAATTTTGTTTTATTTTTTCTTTATTCGAATGATGTTCAAGATAAGTGTGATAATTGTCCTCAATTTCATATTTATAGAATTTGTCGGATTGATATTTATTTTTAATTATATTCAAATTGAGTTTCAATAATTGTAAGATGGTTCATCTCATATGAAAGATTCGGGATAAATTAGTGTGGCATTTAGATTGAGATCATGTTTCAACTAGTCTAGAAAAATTTTGATTCTTGACAAGTCCAAGTGTTGATTTTGTAATGATGATTGCTTGGTATATGATTAATAGATACGAAATTAATTAATACAAAAGCATACACAAGATCATGTTCTACACAAATTGATTGCTTTTAAACTATGAACTAATACTAAAAATATTATGGACTAAGGACTAATGAGACCTGAGTGATGCTATGACGTAAGAAGTACGTGCTAATTTACTGCAAATTATTGACCATTTACAAAACATGCACATCATAAGCAACCCAAAAAACATCAATTACAGAATATTAGGATTACAAATGAATTTATGTTCTTAAGTTAATTAAGTTTTGTTTAAATTAGTTGCTTCTGTATATAAAACCCACGTGTTACGAAACGCATAACCACACAATTATCAAAACACCAAAAACCTGGTATCTCAAAATAGCAATTATGAGTTTATCTCCCTAAAAAAACTTGTTCCAAGCTGCATTAGCATCTAGTTATGGTTCTAGGGGAACACTACGACATGATAACACAAAAACGGACATCCATAAAACTAAGCACTCATTCTTAGGGTTTAAAACAACCAATCTATTTAATTACAATTTCAAGGGTCACCACCTGACACATACAAGATATGTGAGGGTCTATACTCCTTCCGAATGTACTAAAAGGGACACAATGGAACCACTTGCCAATAATTTATATGTTGATGTCCCTGCAAGTTATCTTGAACAATCACCGCAATAAAAGTACAACCAACCAGGCCAAAAAAAAAAAGGGGAACAGTAATAAAATAACATAAGAAGAGCAACCCAAATTCCAACTACACCCAAATTCCCATTAGAGTATCCTTTTTCCAGAAAGATTGTAATTCATATGTTTTTTTTTCTAATTGCTTTTTTGAGGTTGGTTACAACGTTTTGAGTTTGAATTTGGAATGTGTCATATTGAATCTTGTTGCTAAATAATCCATGGAATCCATATTATATGTTTTTGGTATTTACTATTGCATACATGCATTTTTTAACAATATTTTCACACATGCATGACTGAAACATTAGGTACAAAAAATGAGAAAATTTGAAACATGGACAAGAGTTGGATTGACTTACCAAATAGGGTCTCACAGGGGTACTTGGATGGGGTTAAGCAATTTCTTATGTTTGCATACACCAATAAACATAAAGGTTCAACAATTTATTGCCCGTGTAAGAGATGTGCAAATCACTTCTTTCAGTCAAGAGAAGTAGTATGGGACCATCTTATTTCCAATGGCTTCTTAAATAAGTACAAGAATTGGACTAACCATGGGGAACCCTACATGTTCACATCTTCAAGATAATATGGTCGAAATGGTACACCAAGCAATGGGAATTCCAAATGTAGGTTCAAACGTTGAAGATGATGTAATTGCAGATAATCTGCAGTCAGGACCTAATGAAGAAACTACAAAGTATTTTAAACTTCTACATGACGCAGAAAGTGAATTGTATCCAGGGTGTACACATTTCACTGCATTGTCATTTATTGTTCAACTACTACATTTGAAGGTGCTCAATGGATGGACAAACAAGTCATTTACAATGTTGCTTCAGTTGCTAATCAAGGCTTTCCCTGAGGGAGCTAGACTTCTAAGTTCATATTACGAAACCCAAAAAGTAACAGATGATTTGGGTTTCACATATAAAACATGAGATGCATGCCCTAATAACTGTATGTTATTTAGAAAAGAGGATGAAGGGCGTGATGAAAGTGAGATATGCAATACTTCTAGATGGAAACAGTTCGAAGGTAATCCAAATGGTACCGTGTCATGTGAAAAACGAATAGCTGCAAAACAGGTGAGATATTTCCCTTTGAAACAAAGGCTGCAAAGACTAGTTATGTTAGAAAAAACCTCTTTGCTAACGAGATGGCATGCAAAGGAACGGTCCGATGACAGTGTATTTAGGCATCCAACTGACTCTCTAGCTTGGAAGACTTTTGATCAAAAAAACTCATCCTTTGCTAGTGACATTCGAAATGTTAGGTTTGGGTTAGCAACTGATGGATTCAATCCATTCAGGTCCATGAACATAGTTCATAGTACTTGCCTGTCCTACTGATTCCATACAACTTACCCTCATGGTTGACCATGAAGCAACCTCTGCTTATTTTGTCAGTGCTTATTGATGGTCCAAAAGGTCCTGGCAACAAGATTGATGTGTATTTGAAACCACTGATTGAAGAGTTGAAAGAATTATGGTTAGAAAGTGTAAATACATTTGACGCATCAGCCAATGAAATGATTCAATTCCATGCAAGTTTGTTGTGGACAATTAGTGATTTCCCTGCATATGCCAACTTATTTGGGTGGACTACGAAGGGTGAGTATGCTTGTCCCGCTTGTAATACAAAAACTCAGCCTTGTTGGTTGAAGTATGGGAGAAAATATTGTTACATGGGTCACCGTCGTTGGTTACCTGATGGACACAAATTTCGAAAGTCAAGGGAGTACTTTGATGGGACACGGGAATATAGAGGGACTTATTTAATATGCAAATGAACCTTTCATCTTAGCATCCCAAGTAGAGCATGTTTGGTATGTTGAAGACCCTTTGGAATCAAATTGGCATGTTGTTGTGAAGATGTCATAGAGGGACTTATTTAATATGCAATCTAATGACCTACAGTCAGAGCCTTTTATTCATCAAGAATTGGATGAAAATGTGATGATTCCCAATGATAATGCTGGTTGGGTGAGACAAGAAGTAGAAGGAGTATCAATTACCTTAAATGATGATGTTCCAATCGATGTTGAAATGGATGGCAATAAAGATAGTTGAAGTAATTTTAATTTTCATTTATGACATTCATTAAGTATCATTTGTATGAAATTATATCTTTTTTTCTAAATGAGTAATATTAATATGTTTGTATATTGCTACAAATTTACTATGCCGAAGAGGAAAAGACGTATCCGCTCTATGTCAGAGGTGTTGCGTGTATCTACATCAACATCACTAAACATTGTTACGACCCCATCCCGACTATCATCACAGACAAATTCTGCAAGGCCATCATCATATGCATAATCATTTGAATCAAATGTATAATGCATACAACAAATTTCATACTTATTAATAGTTTATATTTGAAATTCACTAATGTACTTATTTTTTGCCTTTGTGACTTAGTGACAAAAAAACAAGGTTGAGGCCCAGCCAAGGGTCCTAAGGAGTAGGGAACAGGAACAAAGATTGAAGTATAATTCGATTCGACTTTTCAACTAGTTGGTAATAGAGCTTCTGAGTTAAAGACGACAATGGGAAATATAGTACGCAATGGGTATAGGGTTCCACTCACATACATTGATTGGGATTCAGTGCCCACTGATGTGCTTGATAGTATTTGGAGTGAGGTGCAGGTATAAATCAATATAACTTAGTAAATATATGTTATTTCTTATTGTAAAAATATTACTAGTCAAATTGTTTATATCTTTCAATGTTGAGAATTTTATTAGAATATAGTGTTGTATTGGCAAAAAAAAAAATCTTAATTATAAGCTAATTGCTTGAATTATGGTTGTAGGATAACTTGATATTTGCACCCCCAGAATTTAGAGAGGTTTGCTTGAAAGCATGTAAAAACGCAGGGAGAGAGCATAAATATCGAATAAAAAAAAGTATTATGAACCCCGCAAGACAGGTGTGAATCTTTCTTCAAATATTCCTCTTGAAATAGTGCCACAGCAGTGGCAAGAGCTTGTGCAATATTGGGAAAGTGACATAGCAAAGGTATGAGTATAATTTTTATATACCATTATAATAATATAATACTAACTTTGAATAATTCGTAATTGATGATATAGAAAATATCAGACCAAAATTCAATGAATCATGAATGTCAAGGCCCAATTCACCGGAGTGGGCGAACTCACTTTGCCCAGTTACGGAGACAGGCAAGTGACTTTTAAAATAAATGTGTTTAGATGTGTAACATTTTGTCTATATTTGACAAGTATTGAAATCTAGTTTATGGTTGTTGATATTTTTAGATGGAAGAAAATGGAGAGAGGACCGATAAAATCAGTATCTATATCAAAACACGCACAAAGAATGGTGTTCCATGTGACCCAGATGCAGCAAAAATCATTGTATTTTTTACTTATGTTTATGTAATTTTAAATAATTTTCTATCAGATATGTTAGAAGATATCTAAGAAATATTAATTCATTGTTCTAAATTGTAGGAAGAATTTCAAGAGCGACTGTCTCAGGTTCCTGAGCCAGATCAGACACCAACCCTTTGAGATCGAATTTTTCATGAGGTTTTGGGAGAAGATGGACATGGATATTGCAAGACCTACGACACTGGAGTGCCTCAAAGTACGGTGTATAAACAAAATACAACCTCATCAGATGTATTAAATCCTATGTTCATTAATCAAATTTGTCGTACAATACGAGCAGAGGTAGATCAACAATTTAAAGAAATGATGCGAGCGAAGGTAGAGCAACAATTAATAGAAAGAATGTGAGCCGATGTAGCTCAAAAATATATTGAAAAAATGCGAGCAACGGTAGATCAACAAGTTAAAGCAGAATTCAACTTTATGCAAGCAAAAATTACTTTTTTGGAATCTCAATTGAAAAGTGGAAGCGACCCTATGATGGCCCAACAGGTGGATGAGTACAACAAATTTCATTTTGCAATTTAAAAATTTTAAATTATGTTGATTTCAATTTTGATATATTATTATGTTTCAGGCTTCGGATTTAATAAGGACGCAAATTGAATCTGGGAGAGATGGACTTCCACAATCCCAAGAGGAGCCTCATGCGACATCTTCATCTATACGGCCAGCTAATAAGGTTTTGTACTAGAATTTATATTTATGTTACAAAACTAATAATTTATGAACTTGTACCACTACAAAACTTCTGATTTTCGTATTTGTGTCCAATTACAATTTTGATGCAAAATATAGGTACAAATTCGTACTACAGTTGGGAATAAAGGAAAGAGAGTATTATTTGACACAGATTGTTTCAAGGTATGTGTATTTTATATGAGATTGTTCCACCAATGAGGTTTCACTTTTTCTCTGTAAAATGGTTGTTACCTGCAGGAAACTATCATCAATTAATTTTGTTATAAATTGTGCATATCCCACGACTTATATTTTATAGTTATTATTTGGATGAAAATTATTATACCTATTAGAAATGATTGGATTGTGTTTCCTTCCATGTTGTTGAATGTTGATATGCATTAGTGGATCTTTGATTTTTGTGATACTTTGTGATCTAGTTCGCATATATGTTGAGCTCATTGACACATAAATTATTGTAATTTCTTAGTTCATCATGATTGATATAAATATGAGGTTGATTACATATACATTTCTTGCATTTGTGATGTATTGATAATATGCATCACATATTGTAAATTATATTTACCTGTGAATTGTATGAATTTTTTCCTATTATGCCTTTATAATAATGATTAGTCAACAAAATAAGTAATATTAACCGTTATTATTTATTTTACTTGTTGAACAATCATTATTTTGGTTGTAGGTTGGAGACAAAGTAGACTTACTTAGTTCTAAAGTTCCAAAATGCGTAGTGGCAGAGGGCCTTATTATTAGTATGGACCAATCGACAGAAATAGATGGAATTCCATTGGGATCAAATTTTTGGCAAGTATTTATTGAAAATGCAAGAGATCCAAAGATGTGTTTGATAAGGTCTTGTCGAGGTATTCTTACACTTGGACAAGCCGTTCAGAGAAATATTGCGTGACCCTCTGTTGATGTATATTCTAACTTCTTTTAGTTCTTTATTGTATATATGTATATAAATATCATTTCAGTATAGTAATAATAATTTTATGGTTTTTGTAGGTATCACTGAGAGGGTAGATGGGTCAAGAAGGATGTTCAACTTTTTGCATTAATTTCTTGTATTCATGGATTGTTATGTTTTGTAAAAGTGCATATTTTACATTTTGTTTAACTCATGTGATTTTTTTTTTTGGATATGAAAATATTGCTATGTTTGTCGAAATGTTGGTCATATTACTTTTGTGTTTATCTATATATTGAATTGTGTAGTTGTATGGATGTGTACCTTTAAATTTATGTGATAGAAGTGTATATATGCACAGGGCATATAAAATTGGTTACCAACGGTTCATAATAATTAAAAAAAAATTAATTTTTTTTGTGGAGGCATCGTTGTCGTCGTAAATATATTTCATTAAAATTAGAGAAAATGTCATACTTTTTGTGACAGTATATTAACTGCCACAAAAAGTCTCCTATTTTTTATGTCAGCCAAATTCAGTATTTGAGACAACACTTTTGCTGCCGTGATAATATCAAAAGTGTTAAGTTTTGTGACAACTTATTTACAATAAGATTTTGTTGTCGTAAATACTATTTGAGACAGATCATTGTTGTCGTAAAAACCTTTTGAGACTATACTTAATATGGTTAGGCAATGCTGCCACAAAAAATATTTGTGACAGCAAATAGATTTTTTATGACAGTACTTTACCGCCGTAAAAACCCGTTTTTCTTGTAGTGTAAGAAGCATAGTATACTATAGAAACTCAGTTGTAACACATCAAACATAATAATCCACAGCTACAAAAAAAAATTGAGAAGGTCATTCGTATGAAAATAAAAAGCAATTGCAACTGATATAACTATTAAATTAAGATTCTAAAACTAAAAAATCTTAAATATAAAAAATTAAGGCCAACTAAAGAAAGCCTTAAAACTATAAAAATGATTGAATATGTATATAAACCAATCACAACTCATGTATATAAACCAATCGCAACTCATAGCATCAAAAAACATTACTGAAGTATGAGAGTGATAGAGTGGGCATAAAGAATTATATGTGAATATTGTTTAAATCATACACTGATACACACTTATAAAAAATCAATAAATTGGAAGGGGTACACTAAATTGGATTTAATTGTAAAAAAATACACAGAAGAAAATATAAAGTAAGAAAGTCCTTAATTTTATATCTTAATTGTGTACAAGTATATAATTTGAAATTTTTTGATTTTCCTTTGACATTGTGTCCTCCCTTAAATCATACAATTATTTTTGAAATTTTTTTTTTTAAAATTATATTTATGCATTAAAAATCTCCTAATTTAATGGAAGATTTGATTCTTCCGTTTATTTTGAGGATAAATCAGTTTGTTTGAATTTTAAATTTTGCAACAATATCATTGGTTGTTTTCTTCTTTTTCTTCGGCCTAGAACCAATTTATCAGTGCAAGTCCGAAACATTATTTCATCCTTATCATTCAATATAAGCAATTGCAAAATATATATATAAGCAATTGCATTGCTTGAATTCATGACTCCATTAGATTTAGATATGTCATTTTAAATGTGATTATACTGTTTTTTTATATGTGAACACCATAACAGAAATTCATCATGTATATGCGTTTACAGTGTAAAAATTTATTTACACAAAACATTGTATTGTTACATTTTGTCAAACATATGTTTGTATATAATTTCATTGTAACAGTCCAACTCTATTTTGAATTTTTTTATCACATCCGCAAAACTGCTAAATATTATCTATGTTATAGTGTTAAACTGTATCGTTATACTGTCTTTGTTACAATATGCAGGAAACACAGACGAACTTACATATACAATGGAAGAACAGTAGAATTTTCCTTTCAAATATGAAGCCCTATAGATATTCAGAGAACGATTTAGGGCTTCTCGCCGATAAAGATAAAGCGGTTTTTGAATAGGAAAAAGAAGCAGTAACCGTTTTCTGAAGATGAAATTTTTCGCGAATTAATGTTCCTAAAATTCAACGATTAAGCCTTATCACTGTGTACCTAATTAATTTTAAGATATATTCCTAAAACTATTTTTAGGAAAGTAATGTTCCTAAAATTCAGCGGTTAAGCCTTATCACTATGTACTTAATTAATGTTAATATATATTCTTAAAACCGTTTTTAGGAAAGTAAATTTTAAAAAATAGGCAGTTAAGTTTTTGTATCTTAGCAGTGTATTTTTTTACAACATATTTTTTTTTCTGTGTATTTTTTTACAATTATATCTAATTTAGTATACCAACTTTCAAAGGATCCATAAAAAAATTTGAAAATTTTGAAGGTGGGCCAAGCCCCGGGCCCCTTAGTAGCTCCACCATTGTTTGTTCACTCACTCATTCAACGATATCCATTTAGTTCATGTTTGAATGGATTTTGGGTGAAGGGCTATATTGGTTCATTTTTGGTTTGTGGGTTTGGGAGGTTTTGGATCCTGGGTTAGGGATTAAACCCCCTTAAACTCATGTTTGACAATTATGCATTTAGTCTAGGGTTTAAAACCCGACCCGGTCAAAAAACTCACATACTTGAGTTTCATGAAACTCAAAGGGGTTCATATGTGGGTTAATGAGTTTAACATACAAATAATATTTATACCCCCCATATATCCTATATACCCCATATATACAAATTGGTTAAGGGGCACAATAATCATTTATATATAAATATATTATCATAATAGTCATATATCCCTGTGCATACCAAACATTGGTATGGACAGCATTGAATGTTAAATCTCATCATTGGGTTAAAACCCAGCTTAGACAAGTCAATCCAAATCCCTCCCAAAAAACATACCAAACAGGCCCTTAGTACATGAGATTTAAAGATGAATCTTGTCTTTACGCGTGTTTGGTAAGTAACATATATACATCTGTGGAACTCACAAATTTATCACTATTATCATCATCCATTCGTCATGTAAATGACTATTTTTTCATTGGTCAATCTAATCTAAACCATCGTTTGTTTATTTTTTTGGGTTAACTTATAAACTTCATATTTCAAGATTTTTTTTTTCTTCCCAACTTACGATATCAAACATCAATATTGATAAAAAAAAAAAAGTATGTATTACGAATAACCACAAAAAAATATTTTATTTTGTGAAACTTTATCATAGTCTAAAAATTAGTCGTACAAAACGTTCATATAGAATAGCATTCAACATATTGGGATAAACAAACATAGATTTGTAGTAAAATATGCTACACATATAATACCAGTGGCTTCACAATCGGTTAGCTTCAATTTTGGTGAACCACCAGCCTTAGCCCATCAATGCAAAAAAAAAAAAAAGGAAGGCAGGAAATGTGTTTAAGGGATAGAAATGTATTCTTTCAATCTAAACCGGTTTGGTCCCTTCGTACCCCCTCGGGGGCCGAATTTGCTAAAACCCACGTTCGTGGGTTTAAGCAGTCAAGCCAGGTACGAGCAAAGTACGGGCTTGTACTGCAATACAGACTTCATTTTTTGCATCCAAACAAAGTTATGGCTAATAGGTTGGACTATTTTTTCTTAAACCCCCATTATATACCCGCCCAAACCCTCTAAACAAATAGGCCATTAGGTTGATGTTCCTCCTATGCATGTGCCTCCAATTCATTATGTGGTCCTGCAATAGGTGGATGCAGCAAGGGGCAGTTTGGTACATGGGTTTGGAAGGGGTTTGAATTGTGGGTTGGGAAATAAACTCCTTAAACCCATGTTTAGCCTAAAGTTTGAAAACCCAGTCCGTTGGATGGCTCGGTCATGAAACCCAAGGGGGGGGGTTTCATATGTGGGTTAAATGATTTAATATAGAAATGATATTTATACCCTCATATATCTTATATACCTCATATATACAAATTGGTTAAGGAAAAAAATAGTCATTTATATACAAATATATTATCATAATAATCATATATCCCTGCGAATACCAAACATGGGTTTAGACAACATTAAATGTTGAATCTCATATTTGAATCTCATCTTTGGGTCAAACCTGAGTTTGAACAAGCCAATCCAAACCCCTCCCAAAAAACATATCAAATAGGCCCCAAGGGTCCAAGGCCGACTCTCAACTTTCTTTTTTAAATATTATATATATACTAGTCATTAGTCTTACCTAAATGCACTATAGAACAAACAAAAATTTTGTAAACAATTGTTCAAATTCAAAACGAATGGCCTAAAAATATTCATATCAATTCTTCTTTTAAAATGACTCTAAATATATAGTCGACCATATCCTCCATATTAATGGAACTGTTATAAAAATATATAAAAACTCCTCAAAATAATATCATATATACAAATGCCTCTGAAAAAAAAAACAAATACTAACATAATCCATTAAAATTTATAATTTTTAAATAATAAATAAAATATTGTTCATTTATGAGACTCGTGAATTTATCACTTTTACTACCACTCAATTCAATAAAACAACATAATTGTAAACTCAGCCACTATATTTTCAATCCACCCTATCCCAATGTAATAAATACCTCAAGCAAAAAAACAAAATACTAACAAAACATAATTAAATTCAAAATCTTTAAGTCATAAATAAAATCAACCAAATCTTACTCATTTATAAAACTCATGAATTTATAACCACTATCACCATTCAACCCCAAATGACATAGTATAATTATAAATTTAATCACCAAATGTTCAATCCACCACATATAAATATATACAGAAACAAACTCACACATATTTCTTTTTTGGCTACGAACAAACTCTATTAACCAATAACTGCTTTTATTAGAAATATAATAATTCAAGTTTTGAAGATAAAATAATAACAAATTAATGTTTAATTAAAAAACATAGTAAAAATCACAGACATCCCCTGAATTTTGACAATATTACACAGACACCTCATAACATTTTATAAATAACATGGAGACCCTCTAAGGTTTGAAATTCATTGAATTGGAGACATCATATGTGTCCCTTCCATCAATGTTGCTAAGGAAAATTGATAATTTTATCCCAAAAAACTTTGTTATTTTTACAATTGTCCTTCTCCAAATTCAGTATAAAAAAAAATAAATAAATAAAATCTAATAAAAATTGATTTAGTACCCGAAAAATTGATTAAATGAATTTTAATATTAATTTGATAACAATAAAAAATTAATTTGATATTAATTCGACAAAGTCAAATATAAATTGGACAAAATTAAATTTATTTTCTGATAAAATTATATATTAATTTATAATCTAAGGTTTATTTTGTATTAAATATTATTTGGTGTTTATAGTCAATGTCCTATTTTTTATTTACATTAAGTGTTATTTACAAAATAAGAAGTAAGTTGCAAAATACATCTCGTTAGATATATAAAAATTTTGAATTAGTTTCATGAAATAAATAATTGCATAACATGTAGTTTCATCTATTTTATAGAGTAAATAATAACAAAAACAATATAAGAGAAACAAAAAACAAAAGAAGATAGTAGTATGAGAGAGAGAGAGAGAGAGAGTTATATGAGAGATGAGAGTCTAAGAGTTTTAAAAAGAATGAAAATTCAATTAGGATCATCAAATCAAAACAATTTTAGCCGCGAAAAGTTTAAAACAAACAATTTAACTACTTTATTATATAAATATATATACTAGCAATATCTCGTGATTAAAGTCATTCTACACTGAATTATGACATTGTGCATGCATTAGAATGTGTTTGTTAGAATGCGTGTATGTATGTGCAGTTGTGTGTTGTGTAGTGTGTGTGGTGAGTTTGTGAAATTTGAGTTTGTGGAGTATGTGTTAGATGTGAAATTTGGGGAGAAAATATATTTCTCGTAAGTTCAAAAACCTATCTAATTTATTATATATTAGTCATAACTTGTGTCTGAAGGCACGATAAAACATAAAATTTGAGTACCCAAAAAATCGATCCCACTATATTAATTTTTTTCAACATGTGTATACTGTCGTATATGGAAAATGTTTGAAATAAAAATTGTATTAAACTACAAATTAATCAAATATTAAATGATCAAATATGTGATAGAATATATATATATATATATATTGAACTATTTAAATTTATTTTATTGTACTCACCCTATCAATTCGAGTTATTTACCAAAATTCAGCTATTTTAAAATATGTATACCGAAATACAGTGTTTTTGAACTTATTTATCAAACTACGACACTTTTTGAAATCGGATTTAATAGATTCATTTTTGTTAAAAAGCGGATTCAATAATCCCCTTTTTATTAAGAAAAATGACAGTGGAAAAAGCGTGATTAGTAAACATGTTTTTTACTTTTTTCATACAAAAGATCATGACCTAGACAGGTTATTGTTCAAAAAAACCAGTCAATTAGGCTTTTATTTTGTGTGAACCTGTACTATTTTCAATCGAGATTGTGAACATTTGATACTTAAATCAAATTGATTCTTGCCAATCCAAAATTAATTTCCTTTAGAAATCGATTGTTTTGATATGGAATCATTCAATCAAACAATTGGGTTTCGTTATAACCCAAATGCAAACACACAGGGTGATTCTAAATTTTCTGCAATCCTCGGTGGCAAATAGTAAGGAGGAATTACGATGGCAAGGGAACACTGATTTCGTTTATGAAAAACTTTTTTGTTACCCTTCTAACTACACTATTCTTCGTACCTATGGTTGTGCTTGCTGGCCTTATCTCCGACCATATAACTCCCATAAAATGTCACCTAGGTCCTTACAATGTGTGTTTATTGGCTATCCATCTAATCACCGTGGTTATCGATGTTTGGATATCTCTTCTGGTAGAGAATACATCTCCCGACATGTAGTATTTGATGGAGTTTTCTCCTATACACTCTTATCCTCCAATAGAGTATCTGTGCCATTCGACAGTCTTCCACCACTGATTTTCTCCTCGGTTATTCCTCTCATTTCCACCCCTTCTCCTTCAGTCCGATCCCCTCCCTCAACTACTCGTGCCCTCTCCCCTCTCGAACACCCGTCTCCGGAGTCTTTCCCTCCTTCTAGTTCACATCCTTCACCTGATTTTGCTATTCATAGCTTGGGTCCATCTATGGCACACTCTCCTCCTTCGAATTTGCCTAGCCTCCTTGGACCACCACCACCCTATCGCCATCTTAAGACTAACACCCTCCAACACAACATCACCAAGCCACGACTTACCCCTGATGATACACCCAAATACCATTTACCCACTACTCTTCTCATTTCATCCACATGTCTTCTTCTTGATCCCACTTGTTTTATAGAGGCATCAAAATCCAAGGAATTGCGGTTGCGGGATGAAATGAACCTTGAATTTGACGCTCTCTTGAAAAACAACACTTGGACCTTGGTCCCATTTACACCATCCATGAACCTAGTGGGGAATAAGTGGATTTTCAAATCCAAAACAAGATTTGATGGGTCTCTTAAGCACCATAAGGCTCGTCTGGTGGCCAAAGGCTTTACCCAACAACTTGGGGTTGGATTATGATGGCACATTTAGCCCAGTGGTAAAGCCCCCCACCATTTGGACTATCTTATCACTGGGTATTTCTCATGCTTGACCTATTAACCAAATTGATATTCAAAATGCCTTTCTCCATGGAAATTTGTCCAAAGAAGTTTCCATGAAACAATAACCTGGTTTTGTTCATCCACAATACCCATATCATGTGTGCAAATTGCATAAGGCAATATATGGGCTCAAACTCGGGCTTAATTCTCACAAACTCATCTCCAAAATGGCTGAATTATGTTTTTCAAATTCGAAGTCTGACCCTTCACTTTTTATCTTTAAAGAATTAAGAGTTACTCTTTAAGTTTTGGTCTACGTTTATGACATAATCATCACTAGGTCTACACTTCCAGCTGTCACCCAACTGATCAAATCACTTGGGGCTGTCTTTCCTATCAAGGACCTTGGTGACTTACATTTTTTTCTTGGCATTGAGGCCCATCGGACTTCCCAAGGTACCCATCTGACTCAACAACGATATAATGTTAATTTATTGAAGAAGATCAACATGACTTATGCCAAACCCATTTCATCCCCAATGGCCTAGGCCCTTATGTATAGACCCAACTCTTTACCGCAGCACTGTGGGTGCACTTCAATGTTTATCCCTTACTCGACCAGATATCTCTTATGCGGTCAATAAAGCATGTCAGTTCATGCACAATGCCACTAAAGCCCATTGTACTGCAGTCAAGCGCATTTTATAGTATCTTAAGTCTATGGTGGATCTGGGTCCTTTCATTCCACCAAATAAGAATCAAATTCTTCATGCTTATTCTGATGTCGATTGGGCTAGTTGCCTAGATGATAGAAAATCTACAAGTGGCTATGTTGTCATTCTAGGGTCCAATTTACTTTCATGGAGCTCCAATTAGGGGTACAACTTGGGCGGGTCAACCTGAAAAAAATAAGGTTTGGGTTGAAGTTTTAAAATTTTGGATTGGGCCTAGGTTCAACCCAAACCCAAAAATTTTTTAAAATATATATAAAGCCACAACAAAACATAGCTAGGGTTCCTTCTTTTTGTCTTCATGCACCTATACATCTCTCTCTCTCTCTCTCTCTCTCTAAACTCTGCATCTCCATCTCTTTCTACCTTTCCATATATGTCGGTGAAAGCAATGAAGCTCTCTTGTGCAATGAAGCCTCTATCTATTGCTTCGATCCAAGCATTCTAAGGTTGGATTTCATAGATCTGTGATCAAATTAACTTTTATTCATATGCAAATACATATATAGGTATATATAAAATATTATATTTCATAGATCTGTCTATATATGTGTGTGTGTGTATCTATATATATATCTTTGTATATGAATCTGTAATAGAAACCAAAATCGGCATATATGTTGATTTATATACAAATCTATGTATACACAAAACCCTCATTTATATATTGATATATATATTGGGTTCTTTGAATCCTAAAGCATAAAAAAAAAAAAAAAATCCCTACAGTGTAAAAAATTATTCCCAAATTCAACCTGAACTTGACCCCAAAATCATTCAAAATTGACTAATCCGAATTCAACTTGAGTTGGGCAATACTCGGGTTAAGTACCTCGAGTTGAGGTTGGGTTCAGGTTAGGGTTAGTGTTGAAGATTGTATACCTAGGTTTGAGTTTGGGTTTGGGTTAGGGTTAGTACCTTTTTTTTATAGAAAACCTCGGCGGTACGAAAGAATTTTATTGATTTGAAAATTAAATTACAACTAGATAAGGGGATACCCCTCAATGCAATCTAATTACAAGAATGAAATAAAAGAAAGTAATAATGCATGCTGAGTACAATAAATGAATAAAAAGAAAAGTAGCCTAAGCATGCTGCCTTAGAAGTGATCAGCTGAGCAAGAGAGACCAGCTTAGAGAGGAGTGCAGAAAAGGAGTCTAGTTGTGTAGAGCTTATCAAACAAGCATTTGATGGTGAGCCAAAATGGAAGTGAATGTCCATAATTTGTCGTCTTTAGCTGTAGTTGATCGTGTTGATATAGAAGATAGGAATGCTATGATAAGGATAGAAGGAACTAGCTGCGATAAGGACTAGCTGTAAGAAAGCTATGAAGTAGGTGATCTTGTGGATAAGGATGATATTGAGGTAGTAACCTTGGTATGCAAGACTCTAATATGATGCTGATCCTGCAACAAAAGTTGTTTGGTTTGGATAGGAAGAGAGTCAGATGAGGTATAGGTCAAAGAAGCTCCATCTTGAACTCCTTTCTTCAAAAAAGAGTTTGCAGCAGTGTTCCCCTCTCTATAGGAATGCTGAATTTGAAATTCAAATTGCCTGAGCAAGGGAAAGATCTAGTGTGAAGCTGTCCAGAATTTCCAAGAAGACAACTGTCTCTATTGAATCATGTCAACTAAGATTTGAGAATTGTTTCAATAATAAGATAATAAACCACCAATCCAAATTCTTGTAATAATCGCAAGCCATCCAACAATGACCTTAGCTCAGATTCCATGTTAGTACAAACTCTATAGAAAAATGACCCAGCTAGAACCAAAAATCCCCCCAATGATTTCTAAGAACCACCCCTCCTCCAAATAAGGTTGGTTGCCTTTAGAAGCACTATCAATATTGAGTTTCAGCATTCCTTTTGGTGGTAGTCTCTAGCAAATCCCTTTAATAGACTTGGAGATAGTATAAATAGAACAGACATTAAGAGAATAAAGAAATGCTTGATCATGAGCTGAATCTACAGCCTTAGGGGAAATAGTATGGACCTGTAACCTCCATAGATGTAAGATAGTGAAATAAACAGATGTAGAATTTTATTTTGTCTTTCAAAGAGCCTCCTGCACCTCTCTTTCCATAGTTGCCAATAAACAATTAAAGAAATAACTCTCATTAAAGAGTGAAAGAGAGATGTATGTTTAAATATTTTGACTAGTCTTAGGAACCTTGTGATTGGAGCTTCCCATGTATGAGCTGAAATCCCAATAATGTAGAGAGCTTACTCCAAATGCTTGCAGCATATTTACAACTAATAAAAATATGCTCAGCAGTTTCTGCTTCACAACATCATAAAGCACACAAGCTTACCATTGAAACCCCCATATTTTGAAAGGTTGAGTCAAGAGGTAGTGCATTTTTCAGAGTTTTCCACCCAATTAAATGTGCACTAGGTGGAGAAGCTTGTTTCCAAATAACGGTTGTTTGGGCATGATGTTATCCTTCCCTTCTAACTGTTGCCCAAGCTAATTTAACAGTAAAATAACCCCTAGAAGTAGGTTTCCATATCATTCTGTCTTCCCAGCAGAGAGAGAGACATTGGAAGACAACACTTCTTGTATAAGCTCAACATCCATGTCCTGCTGAATTTCTTGCAGTCCTATAAGCCATGAACCAAAACTTGGGACAACTTAGGAAGGAATGTGGGCACAATAAAGTTTCTTAAAATTAATGGACCTAAACTTTTCCAATTGTCACACCAAAAATCAATAGAGCATTCTGTTCCCGCCAGCTTTTGAGTCTGAATGACTACCAGCTCAAACCATGGTTGCAATCTTTTGAGATAGCTAGAATGACTTGGATTTAAATTCCTTAGAATATGCTGATTAGGAAGGAATTTAGCAAGAAAAAAAAAAGATGACCATAAGGAAGTACCCTACTACATCAAATACCAAATCTGTTTCATTCTATAATCTTGTTGAGCCTTTTCAAATTTTATGATGCCTAGACCACCCTCCTCCCTTGGAAAAGTAATACTTATTTAAGAACACCAATGCCTTTTCTTGCCCTTTGAATTCTGATACCAAAGAAATGTAGCCTTAGAAGAATTCAGTTTTGCTATAATTCCCTTAAGAAGATTTAGAGAAGATAATAGATGCACAAGGAGAGAATTAAGGACAGAATTGATAAGAGTAATTGATGAGTGCATAATATTGCATATTTAATAGTCTCATTACATACATTTTGACTCAACTTTGCATTTTATTACTCAGAGTTAGTCAAATTTGTGTATAACATGAAAATTTTGATATTTCAAGTAATCATAGGGTAAACAATGGCTTTCGGAACCCTACCACTATGTGTGGATTAGTGATGAAGAGATGGACACACTAAATGAGGATTTGGAGGCTTAAAATTAAAAGAAATCAAGGAGGTACCGGTACTTGGTATTATAGGTACCGATACCTAAGCCTACTGGAATATTGGAACCGGTAGCCACACCATTTAATACCACTACCCTGGTATTTTCCATTTTTGACTATGCTCTACATCGAATCTGAAAAAGTAAAAAACATGAAAGTTGTATATTTAGATGTCCTCTATCTTGTGTCAAAATTGTAGCTTAATTGAAGGGTGGGATCAAAGGTTATGACAAATGTACGAAAACTAAAAATGAATTACCGGTAGGAGCTTGCCTGAGCTACAGGTAGCTCACTACATAGACCTACCGGTAGAAGATCCTACTAGAAATGAGCTACCGATAGGAGCCTTACGAGCTATCGCTAGCCGATGCACAAAAAACCCAGATCCTTCTCCAAACGACTCCACCAACTACGGGAACCCAACTTTTGTCTCCTAATCTATGTTCTAACATTTCTAATACTCCATGATGATCTCCTAATCCCAACATTCAGATTTTAAGCATGAGAGTGTGGGTGACCAATGTGGAGAGAGGGAGTGGTTAGAAAAGAATGGGAGGGCCATACTTTGACTGATTTTGGAGGCTTTTGTGGACAATCTCTCTCCAATCACTACAAGTCAACCACTCATACTAAGAGAGAGGGGGATGGATGAAAATGGGGACTTCCTACACACTATTTTAGATCATCAAATTTTTAGAGAGAGGTTCAAGGCAGAAGATGAAGTTCTAGAGAGAGAAAGCTGAGTTTTACATTTTTCTTCACCATTTTAGTTGTAGTAAGCTCTATTTTACTTGTAATCTTTCCCTCTTGCACTCTAATATCTTCTAATCAAGTTGTAATAAAGTTTAGCTAAGTTTCTTGGAGTTCATTTTCATATTTGGGTTTTGTTCCTTCAAACTTCACATTTTGGGTATGAATGTTTTTTCTCTTGTAGTTTAAACTCCTTCTCACATTAATAAAAGTCCATGCTTGATTCCACTACCATGTTTCTCTACTTCATGTTTGTTCTTACTTTTATCATACATAGCTAAACTTTTAGTTGGCTAGTCTAAAAGGAATTTCCTCTTGCGTATGTGAAATCGACTCTCTTCCATTTTTCCTCGTAGTGTAAAGTGTTTGGTTTGACTAGGTTGAGTGCGGATCAATCAAACACTAAAACACCATTGGTTGAATGCAATGAGTCGATTTGACATTTCCATTGGAATAATCTCCATGGATTAGCCAACCTTTTTTCTTGCATAGTTCTTAACTCACAACTTACCAAACTTCAAATCACAAGATTTTGCAATTTCATTTTTTTCACAAATCTTTTTTCAAACACCCGACCTCACCTTTCCGAAGGAAACGACCTTGGAACACTCATTTCAAGTAAAACACGAAATTGCAAGACTTTCTACGTTTAGGGAGCAATTTTGCACACATACACCTTTTTGTTCATCCACACAATTTTCTCCAATTCTTGCATTGAGCTCGAGGGAGAGTGACACTCGCCATACACTACAAGCCACATACACAAACAATCGGACTTGTGTTGGAGGTGAGGGAAAATGACATCAAACATTTTTTGCGCCATTATCGGGGACGGCTA
>CAUOFW020001644.1:0-77969 GCA_963454935.2 Ilex paraguariensis | reverse complement strand
ACAATGTACCACATGCCACTCTTCTCTTTGAGCAAATTTTATCCTGAATCGATTAAATCTCGTTCTGTGTTGAGTTTAGTGTATTTTTATTGAACTAAATTTACATTATTTCCTGGTTTCGTGACTAAAATCTGGCCACGTTTATTTTAGTCGTGTGATGCTCGATCACATCATAAAACACAAAAAATCTGATTGTCTCAAAATTCAACAAAAATTGACTAGGTAGCTAGATTTCACGAGAAGAATCCAACGGTGAGGTCCATTTTGCATTTGAGTTCAACAAGAATTTGAGTTTTTAACTCATACCGTAACAACTATTTACCATTTTTCCCCCTTTGATCAAATTTTAATTTTTTTTTGGATTTTACAATAGCCCTTACCACTATCTAGAATGATGAGTACCGGTGTTGTGGTCAACTTCTCTTTTAAGATACCAAAGGATTGTTCACAATCCTTGATCTTATACTTTTTCCCTTTCTTTGTCCTGTAGTAACTTGCCAAACCCAAAAAAATTGAATCTCTGTCACCTTCTAAGGGCGTTCCCATTTCATTATTACTTCAATCTTGGTAGGGTCCATAACTACCCCCAGCTCTTACACAATGTGTCCAAGGAATTTAACCTCTTTCATCCAAATTTCACATTTCTCATCGTTGCATGTAACTTCTACTCCCTTAGTGTCTATGGCACCAATCAAACGAGATGTACACGCTCCTCATGTGTCTTTGAATAAATTAGAATATCATCAATGAAGACGATAACAAACCGATATAGATAAGGTCTAAACACATGATGCAGTAGGTCCATCAAGGCTGTAAGAATATTCGTCAATCCAAAAGGCATCACAATATACTCAAAATGACCATACCTTGGGCGAAAAAGCAGTCTTAGAAATATCATCCTCCTTATTCTCAACTATGGTACCCAAATACAAAGATCAATCTTACAGTAGTAATTTGAACCCCTCAACTAGTCAAACAAGTCATCAATCAGAGGCAGAGGATTCCAATTCTTTACCATTACCTGATTGAACTTATGATAATTCGTACATAGCCTAAGCATCTTGTCACGCCTCTTCATGAACAGAACTGAGGCTCCCCAAGGTGAAGTGCTTATACAAATAAACCTAGACACTCTACGATAAGCATTTGAGTGTCATCATTCATCAACCTATCCATAAAAGAGATAATACAACACTTTCTATAAAATCACATACAACAAAATCAAATGTACTACAATTCTCAAGGAAAAGAACAATCGGAGTAAACATGCAAGAGATCGTAAAAGGAAACTATCATGTTCATAATATTAAATATCTAACTTTTTTAAATTACTAATTATAACGCCCCAAAAATCCACTTTGGATGACATTACTATTTAAAATCATTCACGTTATTAGAGTAACTAATAAAGTCCATAAATAAGGCAAATTCTATACATCGTACATAATATCTACAACATTATCTAAAAGAATATGCCAAACTATGACATCTACATCTAAAAAGAATATGTCAAAATGTGGCAATTACATCTCAAAATTTAAACTTAATCTTGCAGCGGAATAAACAAAATAACATCTATCCATTGTATCAAAAATGCATCTCCTAGTCTAGGACATGGAGAGATCAACTCTAGACATCCCCCTCGGGATCCACGCTTCCATCCAATTGTGCTTCTCAAGCTACCTGCACATCAATTCTGAGCTCTTCATCTAAACTGATATCCGAGAATAAATAGTATTTGAAGGGGTGAGCACTAAATTCTGTAGCAACATCCTCCCAAACTTGAACAAGGTTTAGAAACATAGAAAACAGTTCGGTCTCACTTTTTCAAAATATCATATATAACTTGAAATAAAATAGTGACAATTTATTCGACCTCAAGTTAACGCAATAGCAGTAAGTTAAATGAAAGGAATAAACATGTGAAGAACTCAATTAATCATTCAATAACATCATCCCATATTCTCATGTATGCTGGTTGCTTCCCATGAATCTACATGATGATTTTACCTCGTTTACCCATCATAACCACACAAACCAATTTAAGAAGAGCATATACTGTCTCCATGACATTGACAAATCCTTCCCAGGAAAGGTATACCATCCCTCAGCCTCGAACTTGAATAAATAATAGTGGTTGCTCTCAGAAACAATAATCTACTACAAGTGTTAGGCAACCATCTCACCCCCACTAGGATAGACTAGCCTCTAACACTCTACGACAGTTCTCGAATGCAATTCAAGTCCATCACAACAAACCATACAAGATGCAAGAGATACAATACCAACCAATCTCTCAAATCACCAGTAAATCAAAAATCCCCAATTCCATAGGTATTTCTCAAAACACAAGTAATTTCAAAATCTCCAATTTCATAGGTATTTTGCCAATATAACTTCTCAAGAAAATAAGCAAGGGATCATCAAAAGACATACTTTTATTGTTCAAAATAAAACACTAAAATTTTTGAATCAAGAGCACAAGAATATCAAGAAGAAGATTTCATTTTTCTCAACAACTAGGTTTTGACATCAAGAACAAGAGTTTTATGGCCATTAGCCATAACTTCACTCAAAACATGGTAATAGTTGTGAGAATATTAAGAATCAAGGATTTCATAACAAATATATATGATTAAGAGTCAAAACATATGTATATATAAGCCCTAACATCAATGAACAAGAGTGGAAGAAAACCTCTACCTTCTTCTTCCTTAGTGTTCTTGAAAATTTGAGATTTTGATCACTTCAAGTTGCAAATCCCTCTTGATCTTGTGTTTTCTACCCTTCTTTCTTGTTTCTTAAGGCTTTCTAGGGTTGTAAATGGTGTAGGGAGGCTAAAGGAGGCATCTTTATGTATTTATTGGGGAAGGAAATAGCTCAGTAGACATAAATCTGATGTTCTGATTTGTCGCTCACATTCGAACGTCATTGGCGTTCGAACGTTAGTTACTCCCAGTACTTTTGTTTTTCCATCAGAGACAAAGTACTGGAATGCACTGTCATTCGAACGAACTTTCACGTTTGAACGTACTTCCTGTTTCTACTGAAACTTCCAGTGAAGTTTTGGCCTATTTAGAGATCGATTTGGAAAATTTTCGTGAAATACACTTTCGTAGCCATGGAAGTCTACTATCTACTGTAAACATTTTAGCTTAACCGAAAATCAGGGTAAAAAATTATGGTCCAAATACTAGGCAGTGTCCAAAATCCATTCTACCCAAATTTTATCTAAACTGTGTTTGAACTCCGGACTACTTCCTAACTTCCAATTCATACCCTATTACCTCGCCTAACACTTTTATTTCTACATTTACAATCCACATAGTTCATGCATACATTATCTCATATAATAGTATTTCAAAAATAATTACGTTGCTATCTAAAGATAAGAATGTGGAGGTTTACAATCCATCCCCCTTAAAGAAAGTTTCGTCCTTGAAACTTACCTTAAATAGAAAACATATGAGGGTACTTCTCTCTCATCTTCAGCTCTGGTTTTCAAGTAGCTTCCTCCACACCATGATGTTGGATGATTTTATTGCGAAACACCTTCTCCTTGGTATCGAGAATCTCCACTGGTTGTTCTTCATATGTTGCTCCATCTTGAATTTCTATATCTTCCAAATCTACGACATGCGTTGTAGTCGGTTGACACTTTCTTAACATTGACACATGGAACACGTCATGCACCCTTGACAACTGGGCTGGTAACCGAAGTTGATACACCACTTTGTCCTCAACTTTGATCACTTCAAATGGTCCGATGTACCTTGGAGCTAATTTTTCCTTCTTGCCAAATCTAAACACTCACTTTATGGGCGACACCTTGAGGAACACATAGTCTCTCTCTTGGAATTCCAATGGTCTTCATCTTCTATCAGCATAGCTTTTCTGTCTACTTTGTGTCGTGCGTAGTCTCTCTTGGATGAGCTGAATTTTCTCCGTAGTCTCCTGAACAATTTTTGGCCCAAACAAGCTACTCTCAACAGCTTCCAACCAACAATTCGGGTACCTACATGGTCTTCCATACAATGCCTCATAAGGTGCCATGCCAATGCTAGATTGAAAATTGTTGTTATATGCAAATTCCACCAACGACAAATGATCACTCCAAATTCCCTTGAAGTCCAACACACAAGCACGTAACATGTCCTTCAAAATCTGTATCACCCTCTCGAATTGACCATCTGTTTAAGGATGAAAGGCGGTGCTAAAGTGTAACTCTATCCCCATAGCTTATTGTAGACTTTGCCAAAATTGTACCACAAACTGAGAAAAATGATCCGACACGATAGATAGTGGAACTCTATGTAATCTCACAATCTCACGGATATAAAGCTTGCTCAAGGTCTCTAAGGAGTCAGTGGTCTTCATATTAAAGAAATGAGCGGACTTGGTGAGTCTATCAACAATGACCTGTACGACATTATGCCCTTGTGAAGTCTGGGAAAAACCAGATATGAAATCCATGGTGATGTGATCCCACTTCCACTCTGGGATAGGTAAGACGGTAGTAATCCTCTGGGCTTTTGATGCTCCACCTTCACCTACTGACACAATGCACATCTTACTATGAACCTTGCCACATCATTTTTCATTCCCTTCCACCAATATTGATGCTTCATGTCTCTATACATTTTTGTGCCACCGGGATGGATAGCAAACTTAGAGCGATGACATTCTCCAAGTATCTCCTCTTTTTGGGATGAATCATTGGGTACACATAGCTTTTCCCCATATCTCAGTTCTCCACTCCTCAAAGACCAACCTTCAACTACTTCCCCATTTTCCAATTTAGCTCGAATCGAGTCTAAGTAAGGATCCAAGCATTGCAACTCCACAACCTTACGTTGGAGGGGAGGTTTAACCACAAGGTTAAATAAGCATGGCTGAGATCCATCTCTTCCAACCCACAGATCATAGTCTCCAAGGGCATCCCTCATCTTCCATTTACTTGCAAGAACATTGAGTTCACCTCGAGACTTTTTACTAAGTGCATCTGAGACTACATTAGCCTTCCCCAGATGATAGTTGAGTGTGAAATCGTAGTATTCTAGGTATTCAATCCACCTTCTTTGCCAAAGATTCAAGTCTTTTTATGTAAAGATATACTTGAGGCTCTTATGATTTGAAAATACTTGAAACTTTTCTTCATACAAGTAACACCTCCATAACTGAAGCGTAAAAACTACAACTGCAAACTCCAAGTCATGAGTGGGATAATTATGCTCATGGGTCTTTAGTTGTCTTGAGCCATAAGCAAGTACCTACCCTCCCTACATCAACTCACTTTTGTAGCCTAAGCCTCGTAAATGAAGCATCTGTATAAACATCATATCCTTTTCCACTGCTCTGAATAATGAGGACTGGAGCTGTTGTCAATCTTTCCTTCAAGGTGCTAAAAGCTAGTTCACACACTTGAGTCCACAAGAATTTTTCTCCCTTCTTCATAAGGCGAGTCATCGGCATTGCAAGCTTTGAGAACCCTTCCACAAATCTCCAGCAGTAGCTTGCTAATCCCAGGAAACTACGTACTTCGGTCACATTCCTCAGTGGTTCCCACTTCATTAGTGCTTCAATCTTTGTGGGGTCAACAACTACACCCTTTTCTAACACAACATGGTCAAGCAATTTCACTTCCTTCATCCAGAACTCACATTTACTCATCTTAGCATATAACTTATGCTATCTCAAGGTCTGAAGCACTATTGAAAGATGGTGTTCATGTTCCCCTTGTGTCCGTGAATAGATTAATATGTCATCAATAAACACAATGACAAATTGATCTAGATACGGCTGGAATACCCTATGCATCAAATCCATGAAGGCTGTAGGAGCATTAGTTAGTCTGAACGACATTATCGTATATTTGAAATGATCATACCGGGTACGAAAAGCTATCTTAGAATATCCTCCTCCTTGATCAGCAGTTGATGGTACCCTGTGCGAAGATCAATCTTGGAGTAATACTTAGAACTTCTCAGCTGATCGAATAAATCATCAATTCATGGCAATGAGTATTTATTCTTCACTGTCACCTGATTCAACCTTGGATAGTCCGTGCATAACCGAAGTGTTTCATCATCCTGTTTCACAAAGAGGACTGAGGCTCCCTAAGGTGAAGTGCTTAAATGGATAAGCCTAATAGCCAATAGTTGGTCTAACTGCTTTCTTAGTTCATTCAACTTCAAAGTTGTCAGTCTATAGAGAGCAATGAATATGGATTTGGTTCTTGGATAGAGATCAATCGTAAACTCAATCACTCTCTGTGGAGGTAACCCTAGTAGTTCATCCGGGAAGACATCTAAAAACTCCAGTTGGGATCTATCCCAATCATCTTCCATCAAGCTAGCTAAGAAACTCAAATGGCTCCCCGCCTTAGCTTTCAAGAATCTACTACCCGTAATAGGAAATAGATGGAAAAAATTTTGATCATTCATAAAACTAAAAACTACCCCACCCGGTAAGTGAAATGAAATTCGTTTACGAAAACAATCCATTATCGCATAGAAAGTGAACAACACGTTCATCCCAAATATTATGTCATACCCCTTCATGTCTAATGCAACCAAATCTATAATTAATTCTTGCTCCCCAATTCGAAGCACACAACCTCTACATACCCTTCTAGTATCCAACCGTTCTCCTGTAGGAATGTTCTAGCTTCTCAAAGTCCAATCCCAAATGAAGAGCATATGTAGTGCGTATGAAGGGATGAGTCGTATCGGGATCAAATAAAATTCAGGCCCAAGAATTATAAAGAAGAACGATACCTTTCACAACTGCATTGGAAACATCTTCCTCTAGTTGGGTCAAAGCAAATACTCTTCCATGATTGGCACCGCCTAGGGCTAGAGCTACTAACAGTCTCTGTTGTAGTGGTGGCTTGTTTGCATTTACTTATGCTGCTGCTGATTGGTCTTTGTTGAAAGCGATGGGCAGTTATTTCTGAAGTGCTCGAGCCCTCCATATGCGAAACATTGACGTGGGTTAGGGCTTGCCCTATTCTAAGTAGCCCCATCTCCTCGAACTGTCTGAAGTCTCTGTCCAACCACCTAGTCTGGGCGACGGTATGGTGTCGCCCTTTGCACTTCACTATTGCTAGCACCTGTCCGGTTCAGACCTTCCCTTGCAAAGTTCTGTCACTGTTGGTTGTCCTCCGTGTCTTTCTCCACTAGTGCAACTCTATCAACAAAATCCCCATAGTCTTGAATCTTGTGAGCCACAATCTTCTCCCTGATAGTAGGCCTCAAGCCCTGCTCAAAGCGTTTGGCCCTCCTGGCCTTGGTAGATATGAACTTCGTGGCATAGTAGGATAACTTATCAAACTTCCTCTTATAATCTGCCACCGTTATGCTACCATGTCGTAGAACAAGAAAATCTACACTCATCTTATCCCTGACCGATTCTAGAAAATACTTATCTTGGAAGATTTGATCAAACTCCTCCCAAGTAAGAGCATCCGTGTTCCTCTTTCTCTTCACCGAGTCCCACCAATGGTCGGCCTCCCCCTCTAACAAGTATGTAGCCAAGCCAACCCATAAATCCTCGGCAACTCCCATGCCATCACACATCTTCCTCACTTGGCAAATTCAATTCTTTGCATCTAAGGGGTGATAGCTTCCTTGAAAGGTAGGTGGGCGTTGCCTTAAAAATTCTCGAAGAACTATCATCCTCCGATTTTCATCCCCGTTGCCCGATTCTTGAGCTAAGGGAAGAACCCCACCGTTGTTGTTGTTTCCATTCTGGTGTTGTACCAGAGTGATTAGCTCTCTTAGGCATTGGTATATGCCATTTATGGCATCAGGAGGTGGTGGTGGTGGTGGGTTTGCTTGGCCACCATGACCACGTTCGTTTTCACCCTCCATCTTGCACATTAATTCACAATTTAGTTTTATTGATGCACAAGACACCCTAACTATCACTTTAACCCAAAACAAAAAGCATGCATAAGATTTGAGTCAATAATTTTATTCAACCTAGTCCTACATCTCTAGTGGTAATCCATAACCTATAGCTCCCATGTAAGACCTAATTCCTAGGCTCTGATACCAAACCTTGTAATGCCCTAAAATCTACCTTGAACGACATTACTATTTAAAACCATTCACATCATGAGAGCAACTAATAAAGTCTATAAATAAAATAAATTTCATACATCGTACATAATATCTACAACATTATCCAAAAGAATATGCCAAACCATGACATCTAAATCTAAAAAGAATATGTCAAACTATGACAATTACATCTCAAAATCAAGCTTAATCTTGTAGCGGAATAAGCAAAATAACATCTATCCATTGTATCAAAATGCATCTCCTAGTCTAGGACATGGAGAGATCAACTCTAGACATCCCCCTTGGGATCCATGCTTCCATCCAATTGCGCTTCTTAAGCTACCTGCTCATAATTTCTGAGCTCTTCATCTAAACCGATATTTGAGAATAAATAGTATTTGTAGGAGGTGAGCACTAAGTTCTGTAGCAACATCCTCCCAAAATTGAATAAGATTTAGAAACATATAAAACAGTTTAGTCTCACTTTCCAAAATATCATATATAACTAGAAATAAAACAGTGACAATTTATTCGATTTCAAGTTAACGCAATCGCAGTAAGTTAAAGGAAAGGAATAAACATGTGAAGAAATCAATTAATCATTCAATAGTATCATCCCATATTCTCATATATGCTGGTTGCTTCCCATGAATCCATACGACGATTCTACCTCGTTCACCCATCATAAACACACAAACCAATTTAGAAAGGGTGTATACCGTCTGTCACGGCATTGACGAATCATTCCTAGGAAATGTATACCATCCCTCAGCCTTGAACTTACGTGAATAATAGTGGTTGCTCTCACAAACAATAATCCAGTACAAGTGTTAGGCAACTATCTCACCCCCATTGGGATAAATTAACTTCTAATACTCTATGGTAGTTCTTGAATGCAATTCAAGTCCATCACAACAAACCATACAAGATGCAAGAGATACAATACTAACCAATTTCTCAAATAACTAGTAAATCAAAAACCCCCAATTCCATAGGCATTTCTCAAATCACAAGTAATTTCAAAACCCCCCCAATTTCATAGGTATTTTGCCAATATAACTTCTCAAGAAAATAAGCAAGAGATCATCAAAAGACATACTTTTATTGTTCAAAATAAAAGACTAAATTTTTTGAATCAAGAGCACAAGAATATCATGAAGAAGATTTCATTTTTCTCAAAAACTAGGTTTTGACATCAAGAACAAGGGTTTTATGGCCATCAACCATAACTTCACTCAAAACATGGTGATAGTTGCAAGAATATCAAGAATCAAGGATTTTATAAGAAATATATATGATTAAGAGTCAAAAAATATGTATATATAAGCCCTACCATCAATGAACAAGAGTAGAAGAAAACCCCTACCTTCTTCTTCCTTAGTGTTCTTGAAAAACTTGAGATTTTGGTCTACTTCAAGGTGCAAATCCCTCTTGATCTTGTGTTTTCTACCCTTCTTTCTTGTTTCTCAAGGCTTTCTAGGGTTGTAAATGGTGTATGGGGGCTAAAGGAGGCGCCCTTATATATCTATAGGGGAAGGAAATAGCTCAGCCAACATAAATTTGATGTTCTGATTCGTCGCTCATGTTTGAACGTCATTGGCGCTCGAATGTTAGTTACTCCCAGTACTTTTATTTTTCCATCAGAGACAAAGTACTAGAATGCACTGTCGTTCGAACGGATTTTCACGTTCGAACGTAGGTCGTTCTAACGTACTTTCACGTTCAAACGTACTTCTTGTTTATATTGAAACATCCAGTGAAGTTTTGACCTATTTAGAGGTCGATTTGGAAAAGTTTCGTGAAATACACTTTTGTAGCCCTGAAAGTCTACTATCTACTGTAAAAATGTCAGCTTAACCAAACATCAGGGTAAAATTTATGGTCCAAAGACTAGGTAGTGTCCAAAATTCTTTCTACCCAAATTTTATCTAAACTGTGTTTGAACTCTGGACTACTTCCTAACTTCCAATTTATACCCTAATACCTGGCCTAAAATTTTTATTTCTACATTTATAATCCACGTAGTTCATGCATACATGATCACATATATTAGCATTTCAAAAATAATTATGTTGCTATCTAAAAATAAGAATGTGGGGGTTTACAATAACACATACTTTTTGGATATAAAATATATCTTTTGGATGTAAATCATGTGTTTAACCAAGAATTTAAACATATATTAAAAATAAATATAAAACTTTGAAGCTTTTTGATTAAATCAATTTGTAAATCAAGAACTATGGTTTTGTATCAAGAAAAAACAATCTTTAATGCTCAAAATGTATTTTATTTCAAGAAGCAAACCATAGATTCAAACAAACGAGATAATACTAGCTATCTATTATTTATATCATAATAGAGATGTAAAATTTATAATTATATTACCCTAATCTCAAAGGATGAATTTCAGAAAGAATCCCTACATTAATTTCTGTAAATTTTGCATAAATTTGTAAATTAAGTTTTGATATGATTCACCCATGTTAATCCACCAAGATCTCTCCCTTTTTCTTCTCCCCAACTCCTTTTAGCTTTCTAGGGTTCAAAAAATTGCTTAAAATAGCCTAAAACCTATCCTTACGGTATTTTTAGGGTGAAAATCGAAGAAAAATGCTAAAAATTGATCAGACGAACTTTAGAGGTGTGCCCAGATGGCCATATTGCATCCAAACAGTCAAAAATCACTGCCCAAAACCTTATATGTGTGTCTGGACAATGCTTAGTGTGTTTGGACGGTCAAAATTTACTATCAAAAGCTTCACATATGTGTCTGAACGGTGCTGTTCGTATCCAAATACGACTAGTTTTCTACTCTAGACTCTATTTCGGACTTGATTTTGACCTACTTAAGAAGTCGTTTCACGAATTTTTATAAAACACTTTTGTAGCCCTTAAAGTCTATTTTTGACTTGCCAAAAATTGGATTAGTCGGACATTAGGGTAAAACGTTATATTAAAAATACTAAGGTAGTGTCCAACTTCTTCCTATTGAACTCTCTTACAAAATGTGTTTGAACTCCGAAATATATCAAAACTTCTAATACATCCCATATCACCTAACCCAAGGTTACTCGGACTTTCGATCTATTTTTGTTGTTATTTTCCTCTAAATATGTTTAAAACAAGTAAATTCATTTATCCTTAGATTGACTATCCCAAAACTTCATTCTTAATTCATAATACATTAACAAAATACATAATAACTTAATACAACTTAAATAAAGACAAAGGTAATGAACTTAGCTTAATTTATTACACTCAGGATGATTAGTGTTAAAATGGAATCATTATTGATCTATGTATGGCTTCTAGGTAATTTCCAAATTTTTTTTTCTAAACCTTCTTGCATTTTTGAAAATGGTAAGGCCCTTTCCAATTTGGCCCCAATTTTCTTTCTTTAGGGTCCTTGCAGGATGGGGTTATCTTTCCAAGACCAGCTCTCCTTGGGAGAATTTTCAAACCTGGACCCTATTGGTATAGTGTCACGTAGTTTGGCTTTGGGAGGCAACCACCCTAATTTGGGCTAACACTATTTTCTCATCAAGGAGGTTAAGATTGACTCAGAGCTACTCCTCATTGTCACCTTGGTTGAACTGCTGAATTTTGAAGGTTTCTAATCTCATTTCAATGGGGATTACTATCTCATTTCCAAAGGCCAAGGAGAATGGGGTTTCTCCTATGGGCAACCTCATAGTGGTCCTATATGCCCATAGAATTTTTGGGAGCTATTTTACCCATAACCCATTCATAGCTTCTAATCTTGTCTTTAGACCTTAGAGTAGTGATCTGATGGTCACCTCAACCTACCCATTTGCCTGAGGATGGATTGGGGATGAGTAATGGTTTGGAACTCTCGAGTCTATGCTTGCCATTGTCAGTTATCAAAACTCTAGGGACCTCAAATTGGCATATAATTGACATCTATACAAAGTGATTCGTCATTAAAAGCATCATTTCTTTATCTATTATTTATGACAAATTGCATTACTTCTGATCCATTAGATGAATTATCCCTTGATATTATGTTTTGAAAAGATTTTTACTATTTGATCAATTTGTCAAGTAAAATGAGTGAAATTGGTGTACTTGGCAAATTGACCAATCGATTAGAGATTAAAGTGAACTCAAGGGGACCAAAGTGTAATTGATAATGAAGTCAACAGTCAATGTCAAACGAAATTGGAGCCTAAGCCATTCACTTCTAGATTAATTAGGTGCGTCTGGATGTAAGCTTTCCCGTCTAGACACAATGATTGGTTAATGTTTGTCTTGTAATTTGGAGAATAGTTTGACTTTGACAATACAAAATCTCCCCGTCTGGTTGCAACTCTTCTGCTTGGACGCCACTATGAAGATGTAGATTCCATAGAATTGAAGCCATTCAGATGTGGGAATATGTGTAGACAATAAATGAAGATATGAAGTGCTTCTTTTTGGACGTAGCTTGTCCATCCGTCCACGTATGTTGATCAAGTCCAAAGTAGAGATTTTCTTCTATTCGAACACAGCTTGTCCATCTAGTTACAACTTTTAGATTTTCGCTTCCTGCCTTGACCTAGTAGGTATTTGGTTGTAAAAGAACTTCAAAAATACCTTGTGTTTATAAGGAGAGGAAGGCGCTGGCTCTGGACTTAGTCCTTAGTTTATTTTCACAGCTTTTTTCAGAAGAATACTCATGTCTTGTGAGTAGTTTTCTCTTTACTATTTAGTTAGGTAGGGTTTTTGGATTGTACATTGAATATTATTATTTATGCAATTATTCTTGTTATTCTCAAATGATTTATCTTTTATTGCTTAAAGATTGAACGCATAGTAAAGTATTATATCTAGTATACTTATTTGATTACTTATGAACTTGATTGATTTCTTGGTATGAGTAATTCTTATAATTCCCTACAAGCCTACAAAACTAGTTCTTAAATTTATATTTTTGTATCAATCAACTCTTGGTTTTCAAAGTTATATATTCCAGATAATTACATTGGCGTTGGAAGTCAAATTAAGATAAAATATAATTGCATCGGTATAATATTTGGTGTGCATGAACAACAGTAAAAATATTTGATCCTGAAACTAAAGAGTAGTTTTTCCCAATCAAAATTTCTTTTAAATTACAACAATAACTTGTTTCAAACCATCTACACATTGTTTCTTCCTTATTACTTTTCTGTCATCTATTCAATCCCTAAGGATTGACTTTGGACACCAAGTTACCACCTACACTTGGGTGCACTGATTTGTGACCAAGTAAGTTTTTGGTGTCATCATTGGGGACTGAAGGATACAGAAGCCGAAAAGGAGAGTTTGCCTTCAAAAAGAGATAATTGGAGAACTACTTTTTTTGTAGGTAACTTCATTCCATACTATAGATTCATTTCATATTAATTTTTGTTAATTATTGTATTTTCTTATTATTGCTATTTAATTTTTAGTGGTTAGTTTGTTTGATTTGCATTCATTTGTGAATCTCTTAGTTGCAAGTCTAGTGGTCCAAACTCTGATGTTGACCAATCATCTCCATTTAAAGAGTCAGTAGGGTCCACTAGTTCATCAAGTCCATCCACACCAAGATCTGTCATCACCCCCATATTTGGTTTGAGTCACACTAGTAGCACAATGGGTGACTGATAGAACAACAATGCACAAAAGGTCGACCAACATGTCTGAACTGTCCTGGAATACTTGTACCCCACTACGAGCATTATGCCATCTTGCTTTGTGTTCCCTAATAATGCACCAGCATTCACAATTAAATCTGGCACCATCCAACTTTTGCCACAATTCCATGGCATTGATTTTGAGAACCTATACTTACATATAAATGAATTTGATTAGGTATGTGTGACATTTCAGGAATATTCTAAGCTGGCTAGGCTGAAGCTTGTCCCCTTCTCATTGAAGGATAAAACCAAGTTTTGGTTCAATGACCTGAAGCCCCAGTACAAACTAATTGGCATACATTGCACAATGAGTTCCTTAAATGATTTTTCTTTCTCCATCGCAAAAATGCATTTAGAAAACAAATTACAAACTTTGCTATGAAGGAGGGAAAGACCTTTTACCGCTGTTGGCAAAGGTTTAAGGACTTACTTTATGAATGCCCCCACCCTGGATTTGACATTTGAAATTTGAAAATTAGTTGGATTTTTCTATGATGTTTCTCCCACTTCAATGCGTTAGTTTGTTGAAATGATGGCATAGGGAGAGTTTAAAAAGTCTCGATTAGGCCCTTCGATTTCTTTGACCAATTATCTCAGAATTCCAAAATGTGAGATAAGGCCTCCCTTACCAGTGTAGAACCCAAGCTTACCACTTCCCATAGGGGGAAGTACACACTCATAGTTGAGGACGACTTACGGGCTAAGATGGACTCTTTATCTTGAAAGCTTCAAGTTGTAGATATGAAGAAGGTCAACGAGGTGTCACCACTTTGAGGAGTGGTAAGATAATTGAACAGGCCACACCACAAGCACACATTGAGTCTACCTCTATACTTGTGGTTGAGCTTGTACAAGTATCCTTTGATCAGACTGAGTCTACAGAAGTTGATGAGCTATTGGAACTTCAACATTAACAACCATTAAGTAATAAAACATTCATTCATTTGACAAGGAATAAATACTAAAGCCAATAAAACATTGAAACTTCTCCAACTTACAATTCAAAACCAAAAATATCTAGAAGCGGAATAATTAAACTAACTAAAACGTTGTTTCATAGAAATCTCTCAAAATCCAAATAAAAAATAGAACAACTTTATTCCTCTAAAGCATGATCCACATCTTGATCCTCCAGCGTCTCGTAATCAATCTGCTCATCCACATTAACATTCTCTTCTATGCCAAAATCTGAAATTGTATTGTAGGGGGTGTGCAAAAGCTCGTAGGAAATCCCTCTCAAATCCCAACAAGGATTAAAACAATAAAATATGGCAAGTCTCTTTTGAAAAATAGCATATATAGATTTTGAGAATAAAACCATGATAGTTGTAATAATCTCAAGTGTACGAAATACAATAAATCAATGATAGGAATAAACTTGTAAGAGATTAAAATAATCAATAAATAACTCAGTAACATCATTCCATATTCTTATGTATGTTGGTTCATCCCCATTGTCATGTATGTTGGTTGCTTCTCAGAAATCTACACAACGATTCTACCTCGTTTACCCATCACAACCACACAATCTCAATCATTCCCCACAGGGCACATCACAAACACTTTAGGAAAGGCTTATACCGTCTCTCACGACATTAGTGAATCCTTCCCAAGAAAGGTATACCATCCCTCAGCCTTGAACTTACGTGAATAATAGTGGTTGCTCTCATAAACAACAATCCATTACAAGTGTTAGGAAACCATCTCACTCCCACTGGGATAGACTAACTTCTAACACTCTCGAAGACAATTCAAGTCCGTCACAACAAACCATACAAGAGATGAAACCAAAATATTCTCAACAACCACAATCTTAACCAATCACAATTTTCATTTCCAATACAAGTATCACAATTTCCCAATCCTCAATATACTACAGTAATAAGGAATTAAATTATGCAAGAGATTATCTCAAGAAAACCTTCATAATTTTGATATCCAAAATTCTAGGGTTTTGCCAAAAATCCTAATTTCTTGGAACAAGAACAACTATTAGGTGAGAACATGATTTAATCAAGAATAAGAATTCAGAAATCAAGAATCCCTATGAATTTCACAATAGAACATGTATTTTGGGAAAACTAGGATTTTGGAAATTCAAGAACAAGTATTCTTTGAACCCAAATAGGTATTTTGTTCAAAACTATGTTTAAATGATAAAAAAAACCAAGAACTCATAAATATTTATCATATAAATATCAAGAAGATTGAAAACATACATATAAATAATATCCTAAGTCTCAATGAAAGAATTTGAGAAGAATCTCCTACCTTTAGTCCAATGATTGAAGATAACCTAGCGTGTTTGAATTAATCCTGAAGCGAGAATCCTCCCCGTGTCTCTTCTCTTTCTTTCTCTCAAGCTTTTTAGGGTTTTCTCGGATGAAATATTGCTAAAAATAGGCCTATGGGTCTTTAATTAGGTATTTATAATGCCAAAAGTTAAGAAAACACTCAACAAAGATCGTCCAAGTTCTACCTGGTGCGTCCGGACGCGTGCCCTCCCCTCTGGATGCATCTGACAGCATATTCCTGACTTGATTTTGGCCTATTTAGAAGTCAATTCAAGAAATTTTTGTGAAATACACTTTTGTAACCCTTAAAGTCTAGTTTCTATTGTCCAAACATAAGCTCATAAATTGTTAAAAGTAAAAAGGTATGGCCAAAATACTAAGGTAGTGTCAAATTCCTTTCTATCCAAATCCTTTTCAAAATAGGTTTTAACTCCAAAATACTTCCTAACTTCTAATACACCCCATATTAATTCTCCCAATGTTTCTCGACCTCCCAGATTCAATGAAAACTTTATTTTGAACTAAAAATATTTACCAAATTACTTAGCCATACTTTTCAATCCAAACACCTCCAAAACTCTATTTGTCTCAACATAAATACACGAAAACTCAAACCTTATAGTCCATCTTTCAACTATGATTCTAAGTTTCTATCATCCTTTTATTCATCTTAGGAGAACTCTTTAGATAATATTATTCTTCTTTACTTTTAATACATGATCTTACAAAAGTAAACCTGGATGGCAAAGATTAGTCCCTGATACTAATTGATGCATTTTGGGCTTATCGCCAACTTATAAAAGTATTTTGGGTATGTCTCCTTATGGGCTAGTCAATGGTAAGTCATGCCACTTACCCTTGACACTTGAATATTGAGCATATTAGATGATGATTCAACATTGATAAATCTGGGGCATCTAGAAAACTTAATATTAATGACTTAGAAGAAATTAGGAATGATGCCTATAATCATGCAAAGATTGCCAAAGACATAATGAAGGTATAACATGACAAGAACTTAATGAGGAAAACCTTTGAGCCTTCCCAAAAGGTTTTGCTTTATAATTCTCGCCTCCATCCTTTTCCTAGTAAGTTTATGTTTAAAAGGTCAGACCACATTTGTGGAAAAGTAGGTATTTCCTCGCAGGCCTATAGAAATTGAAAACACCAAGGACGGTATTATGTTTATGGTCAATTGTCAAATACTAAAGTCGTTCATGGAATGGTTTGTGGTTGATGTGGAATCCGTAAAGTTGATGGATCCACATTATGAGTAATAAGAATTGTTGGGATGCACAAACCACCTTATATCCTTGTACCTGTTTGAATCTAAGAAACACAATTTCCAAAAGTATATACCTTATGGACCCTCATTGCTCCATTCAGATGCCTATTTCTATTTCAAAACGTCCACACTTGAGAATAGGAACTGTTTGAATACACACAAGCAGTTTTCTTTTAGGGATCAGAATTCCAAAGACTGAGCATTGTTTGGATGTGCCTAACACCATCTTGACACAAATTCTGATCTTCCAGTGCCTTAATGCATGCATCTGGATGAAGCCGTTATCATCCTAACAAAATTTTTATCATCCAGAAGAACTCTTAATTTATAACAAAGAGCATCGTCTTCTCCAAAAATTTTGCAACTCCTCCCAAAACTAAAAACCCCAACTCTTCTAGTCCTTTCTTTTAAAACTCTTTGAATCCTTTCTTTTAAAACTCTTCTAAATCCTTTCCTTTCATCTCAAATCGATACCAAACCACCCCATTTAGCCTCCATTCTCCATGATCTACCAACAAAACCCACTTTTGAGGTGATTTTTCAAGTTTTTCCCAAAACCCCAAAATCCTCCAAAACCTTCAAACTCCATCAACCGCTCCCAAGAGTAAGACTACATCTGGGGCTAATATTGATGAGCATGGATTCATACATGTCTATGATCCTAAGATTTTTCAATCTACAGAGTACAGAGACAAGTTTGATCTTTTCTTTACAAATAGGCCTATTATAATGGAAAGATTCATTGTGGTGTATGATTTTATAGTGTATGGGATAAAACAAATTATGGAGAATAGGGGATGAAAGAGTTTGATTCAAATAATAAGGGATAGGGCTAGAATTCTTATTAGAGAGTTCTATAGTAATGTAGATAGGATTCATTTGAAGAGGGTTCACACGTATGTGAGGGGTGAACAGTTTGTGTTAGATTCATTGCCGATTCTCAAAATGACGGGGTATAAATTTGGTCCCTAGTCCCCATTTTACACTAACCATTGTTATTGATTTGTAGATAGTTTTTAGGGAGTTGAGAGGTGACCCTATATTTGTTTGGTTGGCTAAGTCTAAATTTCTAAAGCAAGAGATGTTAATAGAGAATACAAGGTTCTTAATTGGATCTCAGTAGCTAACATTATGTTGGTTAGTAGGAAGAATCACATTTATTCAGAGAGGGATCATTTTCTATATGATTTAGGGATAGATTACACTATTTGTTTGTCCTCCATGAGCATGTCAGATATACAATAGGCCCTCCAGGACAATAAAAAAAATGCTTCCTTATCGTTTGGTTACCTGGTCACTAAAATCTATAAGGATAAGGGGTTGTGATTGAGTGGGAATGGTTAAAGGAGAAGACACCCACATGATTGGATTTTACTACTATTGAGAAAAGAAGGAGTGCCCAGGGTAAAGCAGTTAAGCGTCAAAAGGATGAGGGAGGTGATGACGATGAGTTGATGGGAGAAGCAGTGGATGTTCGCACTAAAAGACAACTTTTACATGAGATTTTGAGGAAACAAGAAACCTTGGGAGAAGAGCAAAAGTGGATTAGAGGGGAGCTCACAACTCATGCTAAATCTTGCCATAGCTAATGCTTTTGATTCAATGCATAAATCAAAATTATGTATTAATTGAATCATCGACCTCCCAATCAAATAGCTAAAGTTGTGACACCCCAAAATCCGGCGGTCCATTGATTACCCATCAACCCACAAAATACCCGTGGATACTGAGTAACTTGATATCGCGCCGTTATGCCCCATTTATTGGGGTCCATAATTTTAACGAAATTTGGGTAGAGTCTCCTTTGTACGGGGAGCTCTACCCAAATTCAACCAGTGCAATATACATTTACATGACCCATCTGAAGCCCAATATAAAACAATGACCGCACCAGGTCCATTTATGAGTAAACATTGACCACACCGGGTCCATTTATCCATACTCACATAGATACATGCAAGTTATAATAAAAATAGTCCATATAAGTTCAATTACAATTCTTTTACATACATTACATGCTCAAAAACTAAAAAACTAACTTTACAAAAGTCTTACAAAAAAAGAACTAAAAGCCACAAGTCGGCCTTTCTTCATCACTGGGGCCCTGGATGAGCATTGTCCAACGACGTGTATCTCTCACCTGAAATATTTTTCCGTATAGGGTCAGCCACACTCAATAGAGTATGTCCTACAGAGGCTACTCACCAATATAAGTGCATATGAAATGTGCACATGCAATAATCCATAACCAATATCTATTCCAACAAGAACATGTAGTTCAATGTGAAAATTCTACCATGTCATGTCATGATATGAGATGATACTCACTCATGCACTTTAACTTGAGTCCTCACCAACTCCCACAACACAATGCAATGCAAATGTGTAAAACATTTGTCATTGATGAAATACATCAAATGATCGTTTTTGAAATACAAGTCATTATGTTTATAAAACCAATTCATTGTTGGATGTTTCCCATCGAATGAATACTTTATAAAACAAGTACACTTTTCTAGAATTTCACCTCAAGGGAGTGTACGAACCAGGTATTTTTTATAAACAAAATCATGTGTCTTTGTTGGGTAGCGGAGTTCTGGAATCGCACCGCAGATTCTGCAAATCAATACACTTTTTTAGAATTTCACCTCAGGGGAGTGTATGAACCAAGTAGCCGGGTTTTGCACCCGAGGGAGAGTCTAGCCCTTCTTGCTATACCCGACACAAGTTTTTCATATATGCAACCGTGCGACTCAGTAGGATATTCAACCCACTTTCCCAAGCCCACCCATCAGACACCAAGTATGGTGAGTGATCCAACCATGCACTCACACACCCATACTCATGGCCATGGATGCATTTTTTCGTGCAAATGCAATGTGATGACCATTGCTCAATCAATGTCATGCTCAATGTAATGGATGCCAATGAGCCAAATTTAAATCACACATTTCATCATGTATGATGGACAATCATATCATATGCATATAACCTCCAAAAGTTCATCACAATATCAATATATTAATACACATATATCAACATTTTATCTAACGAGGGCTAATTGCACTAGAGGTCCCCAAAATATGAGATTTATCTCATTTTGGTCTCCAATATTTCAATTGCATTATATTGGTCCCGGAAGTATTGCATATATTTTTATATAGTCCCTCAAGTAGACAGTGTCTAGATTGCTGACATTTTTTATTATAAACTTGTCATGTAATACTTAAATCTGGACAAAAAAATAATTTGGATAACTCTTGACCAAATTTCTACTTAAAATTTGGTTAAATGGCTACCCAAATTATACAGTTTTGATCATGAGTCATTCAAATTTTGGTCAAAAACTACTCATATTACACATCTTTTGTCAAGAGCTACCCAACTTTTGTTTAAGAACTATCAAAATTATTTTTTGTCCATATTTAAATATTACGTGACAAGTTTATGATAAAAAATTGTTAGAAATCTGGACGTTGTTTAGTTTAGGGACCATATAGAAACATATTCAATACTTCGGGGACCAAAGTGAAGCAATTGAAACATTGGGGATCAAAATGAGATAAATCTCATAGTTTAGGGACCTTTAGTGCAATTAATCCATTAACAACAACAACCAAGCATGTCATTACATAATTAAGCAATAACACCCTTAATCCTCAAGGCATAATGTAAACATATAATATGCCCACAAAATAGCCCACATAGTAGCCCCTAAACAAGCCACATAATGGCCCCTAAACAAGCCATAAAATAGCCCCTAGAAAAATCATAAAATAACCCCTAGACAAGCCATAAAATAGTCCACAATTTCAACGCAAAATAGTCACAATTTCAGCCTCTTAACAGCCCCAAAAACAGTACATAAATCCAGCCCAAAACAGCCCACAATTAATACACCAAAGGGTAGGAATAAAACTAAAATAGGAGGAACCCTACCTCTTGGAGCGTAGAAATGAAGGTAGAACCTTCAAAAACACCAATACAAGTCCAAAAGTCTTAATTTTCCCAAAATCCCTCCTTAGATCTTCGGTGAAATTCCTTGTTTTTGATGTGGTTGCGTAGCCCTCGTAGCGTTGATGAAGTTTAATTCTTGGTCCAACCAATTCCGACCGACGAAACTCCGAATATTGAAGAAAAAAAATTGGATTTTCCTCTTGTCTCTCCCTCTTTCTCTCCAACGTTGAAGACACTGGTTTTCAGCAGATTTTTCTTCTGAAAATTAGACATTTTACCCTATTTATAATTTTAAAGACTTGGCCCGAGTCGCGCCACATGTCCGGGTCCGTTTTTACTCCAAAACGATTAAATTTCGAACCGATTTAACCTCAAAATATTTTATATAAAATTTATTTAAATTATTTTGAAAATTTCAAAATTTAAAAAAAAATTCATTTTTGGGTTTCACCCAACACCCGTTTGCCTCGAAAAACGTGAGAAATCTGACTATTTTGGAATTCGATGAAATTTGACAGGGTAACTAAATTTGGCGATACGAATCCAATGGCGAGGTCCATTGTGTCATTTGAGCTTTAGAAACATTATTATTTTAAATACGCATTATAATGGCAAATTACTATTTTACCTTTTTTCGGAGAAAGTTCAAATTTACCCAGGTTTTACAAAAATAAAACTTTTGAATGGTTCATCTTCGGGTTTACTAGGATTATTTGGTTGTTGTACAGTGCATAGACCTTTCGGCTAATCTAACCAGTTGCTGTGATATGGTTCAATCTATATATCAAACCTATCGGTTAACTTTCCAGTAATATGGAAGTCAATTGTTGTAAAGTGGCATTTTCATAATCAAGAAATAAAATGAATGTTGACTCCCTGAACTAAAGAGTGGTCCTTCTCAATTGTTATAATGAAAATTTTAGTTAAAGTATTTGTTTATCAGTTCTAAGCTTACAAATAAGCTTTTGTAATGTACGCTATGTGCACAAAAATCTTACCTTTTCTATTTTGAGTTCCAGCAAATAGCGCCCTGTGGGTTTGACCTCAGACATAACCGAGTAATATTACAATTTAACCACTTATACTTGAGTGTATGATTAAGATCAGGTTAAGCTTTTGGCATCATTTCTAGGGAGTTACGATAGTTTGAAAAAGAACAGGGAAGTTGCCTAGTGAATATTATATGTGTATATACTCTTTGTTTTATTTTTTTTATGTCTGTCAAGTCATAAGTAGGGTCTATAAATTAGTCTACTCCTCCTTCTTCACCTTCTTCACCTTCATAAGCATCTTCAGACTCTTTTTAGTTAAGTATGGCTAATAATAATCAAATAGAACAAGAGGTAGTCCAGAATGTAAGACAATTGAGAGAATATTTGCATCCTACACACACTAGTGTGCCATGATGTTTTGTTTTTCCCCCAAATGCCCCAAATTTTAATATTAATGGAGGAACAATATAGCTTTTACCACAGTTTCATGGTATTGAGTCTGAAAATCCTTATTTGCATATGAAAGAATTTTAGGAAGTATGTGGTGCATTACAAGATAATTCTGAAACAACAAGTTTGAAACTTTATCCTTTTTCTTTTAAATTTGGCTAAATTTTTTGAAAACTCAATCCATTCCAAGTTAGCAAGTCTTGCAAATTGATTTTTTTAAAGAAATTTTCCCTGTGCATCACACTAATGCATTGTGACGTCAAACCATGAATTTTTGTGTGAAAAAAGGAGAAATTTTTACCAATGTTGGGAGAGATTTAAGGATCTTCTCCAAGCTTTCCCACATCATGCATTTGAAAGTTGAACCCTAGTTATTTTCTTTTATGACGCCCTTCCCTCTAAAGTGCGTTAGTTTATTGAAATGAAGGCCCAAGGAGAATTCATGGGTAAGAATCCCAATGAGGCATTTGAGTTTTTTGATACCATTTTTGAGAGTTCACAAATGTGGGACTCGACCTTACCAAATATCGTTGAAACTAAGCCATCAACATCCCATGGAGGGAAATGTGTTAAAAGAGGAAGATGAAATGAGGGCTATAATGACTACTCTATCTCAAAAGCTGGATGCTCTAGAGATGAAAAAATTCAAAGGCTTCTGTTGTGTCTCCTAATGATCAGTTGTGTGGAATTTGTGTTTTGTCAGGACATCCGACGGGGGAGTGTCCTAGTATCCCAACATTTAAGGAAGTCCTGATGGAAAAAACCAATGCCATTTCAAACTGTAACAAGCCCTATTCAAATCCATATTCTCAAAATTACAATGCAGGGTGGTAGAATCACCTGAATTTTAGTTGAAAAAACACAGCCTTTAAGTCAACAGTCAGGTCCACCTCCACTAAAACCTTAGACTTAGTAGCCATATCATCCTTATCAACCCCCACATAAGAGAAGTTTAGAAGACTCCATGATTTAGTTCATTCAAAGTCAAATGAGTTTCAATACACAACCTACTCATGAATTCAATGGTTTCAAAGCTCAAACTTCGCAAAACATTGAGGATATTAAGAGGCATTTAGCCAAGTTGACTGGTCTTTGAGCACAACTGAGAAGGAAATATTCTCATCTCAAGCTAAACCTCCACAAGGTCAAAACCAAGCTCATGTTTGTCCTCTAAACCTTCTCCAAGTCAGGTTCAAGCAATTACCATATTAAGAACTAGTATGGTAATTGACAAAACTATTAAAGCAAAAACTCTCAAGCCAGTACTTGAGTCAATCCCTGTTGATGAACCAATCAAGTCTGAACCAATGATTCAAAAAGAATAAGAATTGCCTGATGAAAAAGACAAATCAATTTCTGTTCCCTTACCTTTTTCTCAAAGAGTTAAGAAACCTCAACCATTAAACAATTATATTGAAATCTTTGAATTTTTTAAGCAATTTAAGATTAACTTCCCCCTGTTGGATGCAATCAAGAAAATTTCATCGTATGCCAGGTTTTTGAAAGACCTTTGCACAATAAAGAGAATGATCAATGTACAGAGAAGAGCATTTTTTACTGAACAGGCTAGTGGTATCATTCAATACAATGCCCCTCTAAGGTACAAAGATTTTGGGAGTCCTATGGTTTCATGCATAATCAGAAACTTCATAATTGAGGAAACATTGCTTGATCTTGGAGGTAGTGTCAATTTACTCCTATATTCAGTCTATATGCAGTTAGGGTTAGGTGAGTTAAAACCCACAAAAGTCACATTATAGTTGACAAATAGTTCTGTGAAAATTCCATGAGAAGTTGTTGAGGTTGTACTTGTTCAAGTCGAAAAGTTTTATTTTTCAGTGGATTTTATTATTTTGGATACCCAACCAGTGTTGCATGTCTTTACACAAATTCCTATCATTTTGGAAAGACCATTCCTACCTACATCAAATGCATTGATTAATTGTAAGAATGGGATCATGAAACTTTCATTTGGAAATATGACTTGGAATTAAATGTATTTGATGTTGCAAAACAACCCAGGGAGGAGGAAGAGTTGCAAGAAGTAAATTGCATTGAATCATTAACTCATAATCTATTTGAAATTTCTTGTACAAAGAAAGAATCACATGCATTGTTAGTCGGTAAATAATGTCAAGTCCATTGTAGATGTGTCCACTATTGGAACATGGGTTCCAAAAATTGAAGAGTTATTACCTAATGAATAAAGTCTGTTGAGGCTAGTGTTATTACTCTTAAACTAGAGTTGAAATCTCTTTCGGCTGACTTGAAATATGTCTTGGAAGAGGATGAAACTTATACAGTGGTAATATCATCAAAGTTGTCAAAATTTCAGTAAAGGTAGTTGGTAAGTGTTATAAAAAATTATCAAAGCGCAATTGGTTGGACAATAACCGACATTAAGCGAATAAGTCCTCTTCTCTGTACTCATTGTATATACTTGAAAGAAGACTCTAACTCCTCTCGACAGCTGCAACATAGATTAAATCCACATTAAAGAAGTTGTCCAGGTAGAAGTGCTTAAACTATTAGATGCTGATATTATATCCTTTATTTGATAGTAAATGGGTAAGCCCTACAAAACTAGTACCCAAAAATTCTGGTGTCATGGCAGTGAAAATTTAAGAAAATGAACTGATCTCTATGCATACAATCACTGGTTAGTGATTAACACAAAATATTGCACATCATGTATGCTTTTGTATCCCTTTTATACTTGGTTTTGTGGTGAAAATAAGAGGAAATAAAACTAATCAAACAATCAATGAAGTTGCTGTGTGATTGTAGGTAAAGAGTTGGAAATGGCTTGAGTTAAGCCCCCATCATAGTGCTCAAAGTCAATGGAGACGAAGGGGAGGCTTAACGGGTGGCTTGGAAGGTGAAAAGATCAAGAAAGGAGCAAACCAAGTAAAAACCTATAGGTAGGTTTACTCATAAAACTACTAGTAGGTTTTGCACACTAGAGTTGGATTTACTGGAAACCTTCCGAAAGGTTTTGCTTATTGGAACAAAACCTATCGGTAGGTTTTTCATCAACCTACCAGTAGGTTTTGCTGAAAACGCTAGATTTTGCAACTGAAGTTTTATTTGCTTGTAGGGCCCACCTCTGCTTCTCCTACACATCCCTGATATGCTATACATCGAAGCATGCCTCCCTACACCTAGGGTTGGACTTTTGAAGAAAATGCATTTAAGAGGAAGAGAAAGAGAGAGCATGGTGGGTTGCAGGCTAGGCTTGTCCTAGCTTGTCCAAGCATAAAATCACTTCCCATTGATGGGAAGGCTAGACACACAGGCCATAGGGGGCTGATGACGAAAATGCAAGGGGTTCTACACCATTATTCAGTTAGAGAAGCAAGATAGAGAGCGAAGCTCAAGGAAGAAGACATAGTTTTAGAGAAAGAAGTTGGTTTTTTGCATTTCTTATACCCATTTCACTTGTAGTAACCTGTAATACTCTTGTAATCTTCATTTCTTGCACTTTAATCTTAGTTATTTCAAGTGTATTTCAAGTTTAGTTATTTATCTTGGAATCTACCTGTTTACATTTGAGTTTTTCACTTCAAGCTTTTTAGTTGGGTATTAAATGCACTTATCTTTGTAGTTTAATGATTCAACCTACTTCGTGATCTGATTAATATTATACACACAAGTATAAGTGATCGAATTGTATTTTTCTCAATTTAAGTCCAAGTATCGATCCCACTAAGAGTTTTAATAATTTGGAAATAAAATTAAAATAGGGAAGTTGTTGTTTAAAGATAGCATGAGATAACTTGTGATTTGAGCTTAGATTGATGACTAGTCTAATTAAACGTATGTTTGCAGATAGATTGTGTAAAGACAGTAATATAAATAGTATCCTTCAGTTTAAGGATCTCATATGCTTTATATTGGTCAAATACTATAAATACTACCTTACAACAATTAACTTCCATGTTACTAGCAAGTCAACCAGTAGGTCTAATGTATATAAACCATCACATTGCAACTTCTTAGGTTAGCTGGTGGTATCCATTACAATTGATTAATCCAAGCAAATCAGAAGGACAAACCATTCATGAGGAATACTTGAATTACTCAATTGATCCCATGATAGTAAGTGAGTACATAATAAACCATAACACAACAACTTATGTTAGCTGGTGGTATTAATATATCATAACACAACAACTTCTTAGGTTAGTTGGTTATAAATGTGCCAATTGTCTAATTCGAGTAAACCAGAAGGACAAACCATTCATGAGGAATACTTGAATTACTCAATTGGTCATCTATTTATATATACTAGTAAAACATCCTCAACGTTCCACTGAAGGACAAGCCATATCGATGGAACACCTTAAATATTTGACTGGCAGTATTATTATGTATACCAGTTAAATAACCTTAGTAATTCAGAAGGACAAGCCATTCATGAGGATCACTTAGGTCATTAATTTGATAGTTATGTATAGTAGTTAAACAACCCTAATAACCCAGAAGGATAAGCCATTCATGAGAATCATTTAGGTTTTGTACCATGTATCAGTAGCTGGTGGTATTAATATATCATAACACAACAACTTCTTAGGTTAGTTGGTTATAAATGTGCCAATTGACTAATTTGAGTAAACCAGAAGGACAAACCATTCATGAAGAATACTTGAATTACTCAATTGGTCATCTTTTTATATATACTAGTAAAACATCCTCAATGTTCCGCTGGAGGACAAGCCATATCGATGGAACACCTTAGATATTTGACTGGCAATATTATTATGTATACCAGTTAAATAACCTTAGTAATTCAGAAGGACAAGCCATTCATGAGGATCACTTAGGTCATTAATCTGATAGTTATTTATAGTATTTAAACAACCCTAATAACCCAGAAGGATAAGCCATTCTTGAGGATCATTTAGTTTTTCTGCCATGTATCAGTAGCTGGTGGTATTAATATATCATAACACAACAACTTCTTAGGTTAATTGGTTATAAATGTGCCCATTGACTAATTTGAGTAAACCAGAAGGACAAACCATTCATGAAGAATACTTGAATTACTCAATTGGTCATCTTTTTATATATACTAGTAAAACATCCTCAATGTTCCGCTGGAGGACAAGCCATATCGATGGAACACCTTAGATATTTGACTGGCAATATTGTTATGTATACCAGTTAAATAACCTTAGTAACTCAAAAGGACAAGCCATTCATGAGGATCACTTAGGTCATTAATCTGATAGTTATGTATAGTATTTAAACAACCCTAATAACCCAAGGCCACAGTGGTGCCCCGGCTGCAAGATAAGAGATGCCACTGACCCAGGGAGTTGATGAGGTACAAGATGAGCTTGATGCAAAGGAGGAGAGAGAGTTAAAGAGAGAGCATATGCAAACTCAGGAGGAGGCAGGCACTAGCACCCACAGATCACTGCGAGAGATTATGCTTGGCATCAAGGCCAAGCAAGACAAGATTCTCCAATAGCAGGAGGAGATTCTTGGCCATCTGAGGGGTGGGCCTGGTGGACCTAGTAAAGCTAGTGGAGCAGGAGGAGAGGGAGGAGACTGATTTCTGTTCTTGTGTGGAAGAAGTTGATTTGGAGTGGTTGTTTATTTCTTCTTTGCTAAAAATTTCTTCTTTAAGGGTCCTTGTGGATGTTTGTTGCTTCTTATGATTCTTCTTTGTGATTTTTGGGGATATTTTGTAGATGATGGTGGATATTTGTTTTGGTGGATGTTTGTCTTTGCTATTTTTTTGGATATTTGAAGCTTTGTTTTGAATGAATGAAACCATTGTTATTATTGTAAACATATCATATGAATGATTTAGTTTTTCTCTCTTATTTGTTTAAAATGCATGTATAGGATTAGCACTTTAATTATTGTTAATAAATAACGAAACAGATGTGGATGTTAAGATTGCTTGTGAAAATGACTAAGCACATGATCGGTTTGACACCTAAACTTAACTACCAAGATGTAAAACCTCATTTTTTTGGAACCTTGATACTATCTCTATGATTTAATTGTCAAATGTACATCAGTAATTGCTATTCTTGAGGTACATGGTGATCAGACTCGAAAATGGAATTGCTATATAACCAACATTCCTTGAAACACCCGACATAACCAGTGGAGATGACAAAGAAAATCATGGCAAGTCTTGTGCCTTACGATGCTTTTTGAGAGGATATCAACAATTACTCAAAGTAAGCTCTTTCACTTCCGATCTTTTTCAATAATATCATTAACCTTGCTTTGATTGATGTAACTAAAGTGATCTATTTTCATAACCCACAGCGAACTTTTGCATACATGTACATATGCACATACTTGAGAAAGGATTTTAGGCCATCTTTGGATCAACTTTGAGCCTTAGTTAATTCTTTTACAAAAGCATATCCCTAGTCAGCCATGCTTGAGCCTTCAATGAATGAATTCTTTTTTGAAAAACCCGTGTGATGACCGAGCCACAAAAGCATAGATTTACTATACCTTGCTATCTAATTTCTTGCACCCTCTTGCAAATCAATATGATACAGAAATGTAAGAGAAATAACAAAGACAATGGTGGCTACTATTCAATAAAAGGAAAATCGGTGGAAATAGCCAAAAGAAAAAGATATTGTGAGACAGAGAATTGCCAAGAAAGTAAAAAATGGAAAAAATGAAAGAAAGAAATATCATTCCCAGGCAAAATGTCGAGAAGTAAGAAAAAGGTGCGCAACACTGCATAAAAAGATAGCTTTTGATCACAATTAACGTCATTTCATTAGCTATTAATCGCTGGCCCCATTACAACCTACAAAAAGCCCTAGGTGATCTAAATTCTGATGCATATGTATGTCGTCTACTATAAGTGGGGTATGTTAACTAGAATTTCTTTATTTGCATCAATATTCTTCCATGAGATTATGCCAAAGTAAAGTCTGTTTTCCTCAAAACTTCACTCTTATACTAATTGTGCATGAGATTTTTTGATTGACCATCTTTTGATCACATGCCCTTTGAGAGATAAGTCACTATAATCGGAGCAATTTTTTTTTTCTGAGAGCATTTCGAGAAAGGTTTGTGAAATCAAAGCTATCCATGGAAGGTGAAAAAGGGGAATGATTGTTATATACCAATTCTTGTTTCTAGAATGTCCATCCTACTACTTAGGAAATTCCAAATGCTAATGTGACAGGGGCTATTTTTTGCATAGAATGAGTACCAATGGAAAAGAAATGTAGGGGATAAGTCACGATTGAGGGTTGAGTGTCCCAACGACCACGATGCTAATTCATTTTTTAGTCAGCAATCTCACAGACACACTTGTTCGACTGAAGTTTGTAGGTAGCTTCACTAAAACCCTCATGAGACAACACTCGTCTATTAAGGTAAACCTAGTGGTTCAACGGCTTGTTGCATATGCTAAATGCAACTGGATGACCTAAGAAAAAGGCATTAGAAATAGATTTATATTACATACCCCGTGACAAGTTTATGGTGTATCAAAAGCCCACAACCACATCCACACTCAACCTAGTCAAACCAAATCCTTTACACTATAAGGAAGAATGAAAGAGAGCTGACTTCACATACCCAAAAGGAAATTCCTCTTGGATTAGCCAACTAGAAGTTTATCTACTCATAATATAGGCAAGAACCAACATAATGTAAAGAAACATGTTAGTGAAATGAAGCATGAAACTTGTATTGATGCAAGAAAAGGTTTAAACTACAAGAGCAAAGTCATTCATACCCAAAATACAAAGCCTGAAGATAAACTACCCAAATGTAGAAATGGAAAAGCAAGAACACTTAATTAAGCTTGATTACAACTTAAATAAAAGAGTTTAGAGTGAAAGAGGGGAATATTACAAGTAAAGTAAAGCTTACTACAATGAAAATGGTCAAGAAAATATAAAAATCCAACTTTCTCTCTCTAAAACTTCATCTTTAACCTTGGAGCTTATCTCTCTAAAAGCATGTATAAACTGAACAATGGTGTAAGACTCTTTATTTTCATCCATACCCTCTCCCTTAGCATGTGTGAACTGAATTGGAATGATTGGGGAGAGGTTGGACGCTTCCACAAGCAAGTTCAGTCCAAGCATGGTCTTTCCATGCTTCACCAACTACCCATCTTCTCTTTCTTGCTTCTCCCCTCTCTCTTTCTTCACATATGACTTTAGCAGTTAAGAGGGCATCATGGGGTGTTGATTAGCACAAAAACATTGCATATTTCATGTGCTAATTATTCCATTTTCACTTACTGGTGGGGATTAAATGATTGTAATTGCACTACTTGAGCTATTAACGAAGATATTTGATGATTGCAAATAAAAGATGTCAATGATGCTTCTTAAGGCTTTCTCAAATGAGTGAGGCGATTGAGGATGAAAGAGTGGCTAGAGGAAAGCTAAGGAGTTGGAGAAACCATAAAACCAGTCAAAATTACAGAAACAGTACCGGTACGCAGTACCAATATGATGTGGCCTCTGTAACAAACAGTACTGTTACTACGTACGAGTATGGTTTTGCCTCTGGAGTTCGGGGTATTGGTACATAGTACCGATACTGTCTACTGAATCTCCCCCATTTCTGTAACCATGCTCTACTGCTTTGAGGGTCCCACCAACAGGTCTCCCATACTCCGCTGACATGCCCACAACACTGTTCATCCCTTTTTACACCTCTCTGCAGACTTTGGGATCCATGATAATCAATGAGGAGAGAGAAGAAAAGGGAAGATGGGTGTGCAGACAAGGTCAGCACTCCCCTGTCCTGCCCATTGCTCTTGTAGCCCTATGGATGGAGATCACATCTGTAGGCTAAGCCATCACTCCATGGACGTTTTTTGGCAAGGGAGGACTCCATTATTCAGAATTCCATACACTACACAGAGATATATAGAGAGAGAGAGAGAGAGAGTTTAGAGAAGATGATGAATTTTGTTCTAGAGAGATAAATTGAGATTTTTACATTTTCTTCAATACATTGTCTTGTAATCTCCTGTAAGAATCTTTAGAGCTTCATTAAATGCCATTAATGCTAGTTCCTACAAGTTCATTGCAAGTTTATCTCCCTTTTAAAGCTTCCACCATTAATGCATTTATGTTATTCATTCCTTCCTAGCTGTAAAATGGGTATTCATTGCTTTCACTTATAGCTTATGTTTGCTTGCATTTGGTTACTCAGGAACTCCATTCCTTTGCAATGCATTCTCATTTCATTGTTAATTTCATCCCAAGCATGAGTAGCTAAATCCTTTAGTTAGCAAAACCAAGAGGAACTTCCACTTGGGGATGCCATTTCAACTCATTCTCCTCCTTTCTTTCAGAGTTCAATGGTTCGGTTTGACTGGGTTAAGGGTGGATAAGTTGGTGAGTCTTTGATATTCTGTAGGCCTAGTCACTTTTATGCTTAGATACTCACCCATCTTATCCCTAGCTTCCCACGAATCAATCAAACATTAATACTCTGTTGGAGGTGGGATTCAAGTTGAGATGGTATCCCTATTGGAGTGACCTCTTGGATTAGCCAACGTTTGTTTCTCATTTCATTTTCACCAAAACACACTTCACCAAACAACTTTCAACAACAAAAGATTTTACACTTTCTTTCACCCAAAAATCACCTTCCCTTTGGTTCACATCCTTCCCCGTGGAAATGAACTTGGAGTACCTCCAAGTAAAACACGATCCACAAAAATCTCCATGCGCTTGGGGAGTATTTTTGTTCATACACATAACACATTTCCACCATCCCATTTTTTTCCACCTCCTTGCCTTTTCTTTTGACACTACTTAAAGGGAGAGTGACATTCCCCTCCATCCATATAAAATGCATTTTGAGGGATGATATTTAGGGGTTAGGGATAACAAGTAAAATAACCAAGCATTTTTGGCGCCGTTGTCGGGGAAGGCAAGTGTCAAATCGAGAAGGTGATTTCTGGACGACAGAGGTAAGTCTTATGATCGTCATCATGGGTTGAGGTACATTGTTCTATGTATATATATCCTCATTTGTGTATAATTTGATTTGTAGATAGTTTACTGCATGTGGGAAAGGGACGAACGAAACCGATTAGTTAGACAACCCTTAGACCCCGACATAAATATTGACCAAAACCCACCCGATGATGTGAATGATAATTTTGATAATCTTGATGCCAATCCAAATGCTCAAAGGGGTAGGGGAGTGCCCGAACCTAGAATGCCAAATATTCCAAGGGGTGGGGGAGTTCCCGAACCTAGAATGCCTAATCCACAGATGCAATTTCCCTTTCCCGTGAATGAAAGGAATAACTTCCCAATGGACCCTTCGATGAGGTCTATGAGGTATTTCCTTCAACCAACCCGTAGCACCACACCCTCTTGCATTCATTTACCGGTCCAAGCTCATCTTTTCCAAGTTAAGCGAGGGATGTTGCAACTACTTCCTTCATTCCATGGGATTGAAAAGGAAAATCCCTACACCCACATAAGGGAGTTTGAGGATATAGTTACAACGTTCAATGCTAACTATGCTATGGAGGACATAGCTCGACTGAAATTTTTTCCTTTTTCCCTCAGTGATAAAGTCAAATCATGGTTGTATACCTTGCGACCTCGATCCATTACCTCTTGGGCTCAAATGCTCTCTAAATTCTTGAACAAATTCTTTCCCATTCATAGAACCACTGCTTTAAAAAAGAAAATTCAAAATTTTTCTGAGAAGCCCAATGAGCAATTTTATCAATGCTGGGATCACTACAAGGAGTTGATACGATCCATACCACACCATGACTTTGAATCATGGCAACTAGTAAGTTTCTTTTACGAAGGAATCACACCAAGCCATAGACAATTCATTGACATGATGTGCAGTGGCGAGTTCTTGAACAAAGACCCTGATGAGGCCCTAGACTACTTTAGTATACTAGCCCAAAACACACAATCTTGGGACATCAGGGATCCCAACGATGTACCTAGGACATCCTCGGGTAGTAGTCAACCACAAGTGGGAGGGATATATGATTTGAGAGACCGAGAAGACTTACTTTCAAAAATTACTAAATTGTCAAGGAAAGTTGATAGTCTTGAAGTCAATCAGAGACATGAGGTGTCTAATGTTTCTAACATTGTGGAGGGATGTGTAATCTGTGAGAGTTTAGAGCATTCCACATCAGAATGTTCTAATATTCCAGCACTTAAGGAAGCATACCATGAGCAAGTTCATGCATTCAACCAACCAAGGCAATCATTTTCTCCCAATTCGAACACCTACAATCCAGAGTGGAGTAATCACCCAAATTTTAGTTGGAGAAATGAGAACCCCATTCCTCACGGGTCACATGCATATTCATCTCCCATGCCTCCCAAGCAAAACCAATACCATGGCCAAGGGCAAGCATCTAGCTCTCAATACCCAAGGACTAATCCACAAGGGTATCAGTCAAACCAGCCACCACAAAAATTTTCTCCAAGTCCTCCTTCACAAAGTTTTTCTCAAGAACCGTCCAATCCATCCACATACCAACCTTCTCACAAAAGGAATTTGGAGGATAAGGTTCATTCCTTTATTCAAAGCCAAACCTCCATCAATAACCAAAATGCCACAGCCATAAATGATATAAGAGCCCAACTCACAAAGTTAACAAACTCCATAGGGGCATCTCAACAAGAAAATGGGAAGTTCCCCGCTCAACCATAAGAGAACCCTAGGGGTCAACACGTTGTTGAGTCATCGGAGCCTTTGAGAGAGAGTTGCAAGCAACTCAAAGCTATCACCACCCTCTGTAGTGACAAACAAATTGACAAAACCATTTTGCCAATGGTCTCACCCAAGACCACATTGCCAAAAGAAAACAATATCTTGAGTGACGCCGACAAGGGTGCAGTCAGTGAAGAGAAAGAAAGAGAGGTTATTGAGAAAGAAAAATTAATTGATGATTGTGTGTTTATTCCTCCCATGCTTGCCCCTTTCCTGAGTCATTTGTATCCACCTGTCAAGGTGACTAATTATGCTGATATTTTGGAAATGTTTAAGCAGGTGAAGATTAACATTCCACTCATTGACGCCATCAAGCAAATCCTATCTTGTGATAAAATTTTGAAAGATCTATGCACGGTGAAAAGAAGATTGAATATCCACAAGAAGGCATTCCTTACAGAATAAGTGAGCTCATTATTGAGGACCAACACTCCTCCCAAATTCAAAGACCCCGGTTGTCTAACCATAGCCATCACCATTGAAAATTTCCGAGTGGAGCAAGCACTCCTCGATTTGGGGGCAAGTGTGAATCTTCTTCCCTACTTGGTGTATCAACAGCTTCAGCCTGAGGAGTTGAAGCCCACCTCAATTATGCTTCAATTGGCGAATTGTAGTATCTGTACACCAAGGGGAGTAGTTGAGGACATCTTAATTCAAATTGATAAATTTTACTTTCCAGTTGATTTCATTGTGCTTGATACACACCCTGTTGTAAACCTTAGCTCCTAAATTCCCATAATACTTGGAAGACCCTTCCTTGCTACATCTAATGCTGTGATAAATTGTAGGAACGGTCTAATGAAGTTGGCATTTGGGAATATGACAATGGAGCTCAATATATTCAACTTCGCAAAGCAACCGGGTGATGATAAGGAAGTAAGTGAGATCAATAGAATCGACACTTTGGTTGAGGAGCACTTGGAGCTGGAGGGGATGTTGAAATTCATGGAAGAAGGAATTGTGGATCTTGATAATTATGATGAACAAGAGGAGGTAGAAGATTTGAAAGGGATGGATAGGTGGATCCCTACATTCAAAGGGTTACCCTAATGAGAAAAGAAAATTTTTTCATCAGATGAACAAAAGCCCAACTTGGAGTTGAAGCTCTTGCCCTCCCATTTGAAGTACGCCTATCTTGGAGAAGGGGAAACATTTTCGGTGGTCATTTGCTCTACAATGAACATAGAACAAGAAAAAGAACTCTTGGAGGTGTTGTGAAAGCATAAAGGAGCAATCGGGCGGACCATTGCGGATATCAAGGGGATAAGCCCTTTCATTTTCACCCACCGCATATATCTTGAGGAGGATTCCAAACCTTCCCGACAACCACAAAGACGGTTGAATCCCATCATGAAGGAGGTGGTGAGGGATGAGGTTCTAAAACTACTTGAAGTGGGGATCATTTTTTCAATCGTCGATAGTAAGTGGGTTAGCCCCACACATGTAGTACCTAAGAAATTCGAAGTTACGATGGTTAAGAATGATGAGAATGAGCTTATACCTACAAGAGTGATCACCGAATGGAGGGTGTGCATTGATTACCGAAAGCTAAATGCTTGCACAAGAAAATACCACTTCTCATTGCCATTCCTCGATCAAGTTCTAGAACGAGTAACGGGGCATCTATTCTACTGCTTTTTAGATGGATACTCTGGCTACAATTAGATTGAGATTGCTTTGGAAGATCAAGAGAATACCACATTCACATGCCCCTATGGTACCTTTGTCAACCGTCGCATGCCATTTGGACTATGTAATGCTCCGGAGACGTTTCAACGCTGTATGATGGGGATTTTCAGTGACATAGTGGAAAAGATAGTGGAGGTCTTTATGGATGACTTTTCAGTATTTGGGGATTCATTCGAGGGATGTTTGGCAAACTTGGAGAGAGTTCTAAAAAGATGTGAGGAGAAGAATCTACTCTTGAATTGGGAAAAGTGTCACTTTATGGTGACAGAAGGAATTGTGCTTGGCCATATAGTTTCGTCAAGGGGTATTAAATTCAATAAATCCAAGGTGGAGGCCATCTCCAACCTCCCCACACCAGGAGCCATCAAGGGCATCTGATCGTTTTTAGGCCATGTAGGTTTTTATCGTCGATTCATAAAGAATTTCAGTGCATTGGCCCGACCCTTGACCAACCTGCTGTCTAAGGAGGTCCCATTTGAGTGGTCAGATGATTGTGAGGCATCCTTTAAAAAACTTAAAAGCATGCTAGTCACACCTCCGATCATGCGACCACCCAATTGGGATCTACCTTTTGAGCTCATGTGCGACGCGAGTGATTATACCGTCGGCACAGTGCTCGGTAAGAGGGAGGAAAATAGACCATATATGGTACACTATGCTAGCAAAACACTTAGTGAGGCTCAGATGGATTACACTACCACTGAGAAAGAGTTACTAGCAGTAGTGTTTGCCTTAGATAAATTCCATTCTTACATCATTGGTTCGCCTATTGTTGTCTTTACTGATCACTCTACTTTGAAGTATTTGTTGTCTAGGCAGGATGTAAAATCGAGACTCATTAGGTGGATCCTCCTCCTACAAGAATTTGACTTGACGATCAAGGACAAGAAAGGAGTTGAAAACGTGGTGGCGGATCATTTATCCCAACTTGTGGTGCAAGAGGCCGATGAACACATTCCTATCCCTGAATTCTTCCTGGATGAACATTTGTTTTCAATTCATTTTGTATGTCCTTGGTATGATGATATATGTAACTATCTTGCAACAGGACAGATACCACTGCATTGGAGCCCAGAAGGTCGAAGACGATTTATGGCGGATGTGAAGTACTTCTACTTTGACAACCCGTATTTGTTCAAGTACTGCCCCGATCAAATCCTGAAGAGATGTGTACCTAAAAATGAACAGCAGGACGTCCTTGCATTTTGCTATTCACAAGCTTGTGGTGGAAATTTCTCGAAAAAAAAGACTTCGGCCAAAATTATTCAATCAAGTTTTTATGGCCCTCTCTTATCAAAAATTGTGTTTCGTTTTGTAAGGGATGCGACAGATGCCAATGGTTGGGTAGTGTGACCCAAAGAAACATGATGCCCCTTTCACCAATACTTGTCATAGAAATATTCAACTATTGGAGCATCGATTTCATGGGTCCTTTCCCTATGTTATTAGGTTATTTGTACATCCTCCTGGCAGTGGACTATGCGTCCAAATGGGTGGAGGCTATCCCAACCAAGACTAATGACCACCAGGTCGTAGTCAAGTTTCTTAAAGAGAATATCTTTTCAAGGTTTGGGATGCCTCGTGCAATGATTAGTGATGGTGGATCACACTTTTACAATAGGCCATTTGCATCTCTAATGTTTAAATATGTTGTCACTCATAAAGTATTCACTGTCTATCATGCACAAACAAATGGCCAAGTCGAGTTAGCAAATAAGGAGATCAAGAACATTCTAGAAAAAATGGTCAACCCAAATAGGAAGGATTGGTCTAAAAATTAACCGATGTCCTATGGGTATACCGCACTGCCTTTAAAACTGTTTTGGAAATGTCTCTCTACCGGCTTGTCTATGCAAAGGCTTGCCACCTTCCAGTCGAAATGGAACACAAGGCCTATTGGGCCATTAAAACTTTAAATTTCAACTTGAGAATGGCCAGTGAACATAGGAAGTTGGAAATGAATGAGTTGGATGAGATGCGTATGAGAGCTCCAAAATCTCAAAGGAATGAGCTAAGATCTTTCACGATTATTCCATTGTACAAAAATCATTTTGGCCCAGTCAAAAAGTGCTCTTATATAATTCTCACCTCTCAATTCTCCAGGGAAAACGCCGATCCCATTGGGATGGCCCCTATCTTATCAAGGTGGCCTACCCCAATGGAGCTGTTGAGATCACAAACCCCGAAGATGGCCAAACATTCAAGGTCAATGGCCAAAGACTTAAGCCATTCTTCGAGGGTTTTGAAGGGAAATAAGTGGTGGAGGATTTAACGGATCTGGTATATCCGGACTTGGTCAAGGAGTACCTAGTGTTTATGCTTTCTAGTGTATAGTTGCTTTTGTTTCCCTATGTTATTTTTCTCTTATGTCACTTACTTTTTTGGTTGTATAGTATTGGTTTTCTTAATTTTAGATCTTGGTGCTTTTGTCAAAAGCTCATTTGTGAGGTGCCCTCTAACCTTACTCACCTTTTTACTGCCCTTCATTGCATGTCGTATTTTTTTTGTTGCATTGAGGACAATGCATGATTCAAGTGGAGGGTGAGATGCACTATTCGCATGATACACCAATGTTGTTGGGAAAAATTTTGTGATAACAGAATTTTGCTTGCATTAGTGAAAAATATGTGAAAATTTTGAAAATTTTTGATGAAAAATATCTAAAAGTTGATTTGTATTCCCTTATGAAGAGTGTGTGGATTGGATGACATATTTTTCATTGTTGTGAACTTTGAGCACATGAGCATACCATGGAAACTGACCCGATGCATGAGTATTACATATGTATTGATTTTTGAACTCAACTGTATGTGACCTTTGAATGTGTAATTTTAGAAATTTATGGATTGGATTCATATTTAAGGCTTGAGATAAGGAGTGGAGATGAGTAAGAACCCATGTGAGCTTTAATGTCAATCCTTGTTTGGAGGGAACTTATATTTACTCAAAGAACAATTGTTCAATGTCAAATTTGTTCAATAGTCTCATCATACTTGTTTTGGTTAGGTGCATCTGGATAGTAGATTGACTTGTTTCGATTATACAATGCCATCCCATGCATACCTGGAAGTGATTTTAGGTCATCTTTGAAATACTTTGAGCCTTAACCCATTTTCTTGTGCAATGATTATCTCTAGTACCGTGATTAAGCCTAATTTAAATTCGTTTCTATGCCACACATTTGACCAAGCCAATGAAAATAATAAATATCTACCTTGGTTGTTCCTTGAAGCTAAATATGAGTGATTGCAAAAAGTAAAGGAAGGGTGGTATGGAAACTCAAACAAAGGGATGAATGATGTTGCAACTCAAAGAGTTTAATGGAAAAGAATGAAAATCCAAGAAAATGAAGAAAATGGGTGAGAAGAAGAAAAAAATGAACAAAAGAAAAAGAAAAATGTCAAGGAAAAGAAAGAAAAGAAACAAAGAGTGTGGTGATGGTGTTAGCCTAGAAATCCTATAAAAGGGAGAATTTTTTTTTTAAATAAAGGTCATTCACTCGGAACAACCCTCTTTGTCATCCTATATCCTTCATTTCACTTACCTCATTACCACCCCAAGGCCTCATTACAACCCTTTAAAGTCCTACATGATCTAGAAAAAGCATGGGGGAAGCATACTTTTAAAGAACAAGAGAAGTTGGTTTAGCTGTCTAATGCCCAAGCATTCCTTTCATGAGATTATGCCGAGGTTGTTTTATTTTTCATATATGAACTTCATTTTTTGGATTGCATTTGAGTACACTTTGTTTTGAACACAAGATTCTATCACACATGTACACATGGAGTGCATACTAGGAGAACTAGAGTGCATTTCATTGTTTAAGAGAAACCGCTGGTGAGTTTTGCATTGAAACTGAATTTGGCAGGCTATTCAAATGTCAATTTTGTTGTGTAAATGCTCCAATTACTTGTTCAATTCACACACACACGAGTTTGAAAATTAATGGGTAGGTGCATACTTTAGACTAGTATTTGAGACCATGATTTTGCTCATGTGTCCTTAGTTCAATCATCTGAGAAATGTATTAAATAGCTCCGTGCTTGCAGAATAGGGGAATATTGCTCAAGTTTTTGATATTTGAAATGAATTCCGAATGCCCGGGTTATTAATTATGGGATTTGCATTTTGGGTGTTCATGTTGATAGTTAAAGATAGAAATTCATTTCATGTACTTTGAATGCATCAAAAGTTTAAGTCACTTGGCAAATTCAGTAATAAATTGGGCATGATGGTTAAGAATTGTGGATTACAAGTGCAGTACAATTTTTAGGAAGGAGTAGAGGTGATAAATAGTGTGGTAGAATGTCTAGGGAGGTCCTGAGTGGAAAGGAGTGCAGATGTGTTACTCAGCAGGAGTATTTCAGAAAATAAGGTAGAGAGTACCGGTACACAGTACCGGTACGGTTTTGCCTCTAGAGTTCGGGGTACTGGTATTTAGTGCCGGTACAGTTTGCTAAAATAAAAAAATATTAGGGCTTTTAAATTTAATTTATTCGGGTAACTCTTCATTTTCCCCCTCTAATCACAGATCCTAAGCCTCTCTCTCTCACTCGAAAACCTCTCAGGCCTCCAAATTCCCCCTTCTTTCTTTCAATTCCAAATTCCTCTTTTCTTTGAGCTTTAATTTTGTGCAATCCACCCCTATGAAAACCTAAGTGCCGAATTCCTATAAGCTTCATTCATCCCTATTTCTCCAATTTTTCCAAGAAACTTTACATGGCTTGTCACTTGGATGTTGTTCTTGAGGCTATAGACCCAATTGAGGGTCTTTTCTTGATCCTCTTTGCATTTCTTTTGGTGGGGGCACTGCTGCTATGCATGGCTCGAACCAAAAGACCTGGACCCAGTTCCTCCCCACCTTGGGATCCCAATAGCTACAAGCGAAGCGGTGAAGGGTCGAGCAAGGACCCAAATGTGCAAAGGAAGAAGGCTAGGAACGAGGCACAACTCTAGTGGATTCAAGGGAAGAGTGTGACTTGTGAGTGTCACCTTGATCACCTTTCACTGACCCAAAGGCATGAGGTTGCGAAGATCATTGAGAGACATGGCATGAGATTTTGGTTTACACCCGTTGATAGGTATAATTTGTCACTGTGTAGAGAATTTTACCAAACACTTAGGGTGGCTGAGGTGAACGATGTGGAAGTTTTGAGAGCTAATGTGCAGGGCAAAATGTTCGAGGTGACACCCGATGTCATTGCCATTCTTCTTAGAGAATATAGGAGACCACCACCATTCCCACCTGTCTATCCTCACAATGTCACTAGAGCCAAGACTAGAGACGAATTTGTGGCTCTAATGTATGAGGATCCCCCTCAATTCAAGGGAACTTTTCAAAGTGGAGGGTTAAAGCATGTGTACGGGCTTCTGAATAAACTTCTTCATTACAATTTGCTCCCGAAGGCTGCTGAAAAGAAGCTGAATATGGAGAAGTTAGCCCTTTTAGATACTGTCGTGTCTGGTAAAATGATAGACTTTGCACTCTTCATATGGGAAGTAATGAAATACTTTGTTGTGGTAGTGAAGCCGATGACCAATTTGCCATATGAGAATTTGGTAACCCAGATGTGCAAGCATTTCAAAGTAAAGGCCTACGCATTTGACAAGCTCACTCCTCCCAAGACTGGGGCATTTGGCAAAGCAAGTAGTAGGAAGAGAAAAGCAATGAGTAAGGGAGAACAAGCTACGACGCTGGGTTCTGATACTATGGTTCCCGGGATATCCTTAACTGCACCAGCACGCTTAGTCTCCCAACGTCTGGATGCACTCAAGAAATCAATGCAAGGGATGAAGGCCATGCTGAGAGAGATATTCATGCATACCTTCCCAAGGAGGCCCATTCTAGAAGGAACCACTCTGCAAGCATCAACCCCTTCTACATCTGCCCCCTCTGCCTCAACAGCAGTTGAGGTAGATGATGAGGATAATGATGATGAAGAGGATGAGGAGTCTGGGGATGATGATGGAGAGGATGATGATGATGGAGAGGGTGATGACTTGGAGTTTTGTTTTTGTAGTTATTGTTTTTCTTTAAGTGTTAGATTGTATAGGGTTAGGATGGGGTCGTAGGCTGTTTTGGTTTCTTTTTGATGTCCTACTACATGTACTCCAACTTTATAACATATTAAGGGAAAACAACAGTTCCTGTTCAATCTTGTCTATGTTTATTTTGTTAATTTTTGTAAGAATGTTTGAAATTTTGATTGATGGAGTGAACTGTTTATTGAATTGGAATGTTCTATGTTATAATCGTTATCTTGTTTGGAAAATAAATTTTGCTAAGGGACTAGCAAAACTCAAGTTGGGGGGTGTGATTAGCACAAAAACATTGCATATTTCATGTGCTAATTATTCCATTTTCACTTACTGGTGGGGATTAAATTATTGTAACTGCACTACTTGAGCTATAACGAAGATATTTGATGATTGCAGATAAAAGATGTCAAATGATGCTTCTTAAGGCTTTCTCGAATGAGTGAGGTGATTGAGGATGAAAGAGTGGCTAGAGGAAAGCTAAGGAGTTGGAGAAACCAGAAAACAAGTCAAAATTGTAGAAATAGCGTACCGGTACAATGTGGCCTCTGTAATAGACAGTACCGGTATGATTTTTTCTCTGGAGTTCGGGGTATCGGTACACAATACAGATATTGTCTGCTAAATCTCCCCATTTCTGCAACCATGCTCTGCTGCTTTGAGGGTCCCACCAACAGGTCTCCCACACTCTTTTGACATGCCCACAACACTGTTCATCCCTTTTTACACCTCTCTGCAGACTTTGTGAGCCATGATAATCAATGAGGAGAGAGAAGAGAAAGGAAGCTGGGTGTGCAGACAAGGTCTGCATTCCCCTATCCTGCCCATTGCTCTTGCAACCCTATGGATGGAGATCACATCGTAGGCTAAGCCATCACTCCATGGACGTTTTTGGCAAGGGAGGAATCCATTATTTAGAATTCCATACACTACACAGACATATAGAGAGAGAGAGAGTCTGGAGAAGATGATAAATAGTGTTCTAGAGAGATAAATTGAGATTTTTACATTTTGTTCAATACATTGTCTTGTAATCTCCTGTAAGAATCTTTAGAGCTTCATTAAATGTCATTAATGCTAGTTCCTACAAGTTCATTCCAAGTTTATCTCCCTTTTAAAGCTTCCACCATTAATGCATTTTTATTCTTCATTCCTTCCTAGCTGTAAAATGGGTATTCATTGTTTTCACTTACAACTTATGTTTTCTTGCATTTAGTTACTCAAGAACTTCATTCCTTTGTAATGCATTCTCATTTCATTGTTAATTTCATCCCAAGCATGAGTAGCTAAATCCTTTAGTTGGCAAAACCAAGAGGAACCTCCACTTGGGGATGCCATTTCAACTCATTCTCCTCCCTTCTTTCAAAGTTCAATGGTTCGATTTGACTAGATTGAGGGTGGATAAGTTGGTGAGTCTTTGATATTCCATAGGCCTAATCACGATTTATGCTTAGATACGCACTCATCTTATTCCTAGCTTCCCACGAATCAATCGAACATATATACTTTATTGGAGGAGGGATTCAAGTTGAGATGGTATCCCTTTTGGAGTGACCTCTTGGATTAGCCAACATTTGTTTCTCATTTCATTTTCACCAAAACACACTTCACCAAACAACTTTCAACAACAAAATATTTTACACTTTCTTTCACCCAAAAATCACTTTCCCTTTGGTTCACATCCTTCCCCATGGAAACGACCTTGGAGTTCCTCCAAGTAAAACATGATCCACAAAAATCTCCATATGCTTGGGGAGTATTTTTGTTCATACCCATAACACATTTCCACCATCCCATTTTTTCCACCTCCTTGCCCTTTCTTTTGACACTACTTAATGGGAGAGTGACATTCCCCTTTATCCATATAAAATGCATTTTGAGGGATGATGTGATAGGGTTAGGGATAACAAGGAAAATAACCAAGCAGGTGTCAAACATGTCAGGGTATGAATTAGAGAACAAGAAGTGGGCCCCCGAAGTAGGTGGAGTCATATGAGAAGGTGTCTGGCAAATATGGGTAAAACCTACCAGTAGAACGTAAAAAAATCTACCGGTAGGTTTTTTCCAGTAAGATTTTCTACCAGTAGGTTTTTGCCTAACAGAGGTAGAAGATTTCTAGTAGCATTTTCTACTAGTAGGTTTTGATTCTTCTACCGGTAGGTTTTGAATGACTTCTATCGGTAGGTTTTGGTTGCCTTCTATTAGTAGGTTTTGTCCTGCTTTGGGATTTCCTTGATTCCTTGAGGTCCCGAGTCATCTATTAAGTAGTCCCTTATTCCCCATTGACTTTGAGCACTTAGTGGGAGGCTTTATACACGACCTCACCTGCTCTTTACCTACAATCACACGAATCTCCATTAATTGTGAATTTGAAAGCATTACCCCCAATTTTAACCACAAAACAAGTAAAATGGGTGCAATAGAGATGCATGATGTGCAATATTCTATACTCATCACATAACATCTTATTATCTGAGCTTTACATTATTTGAACACATAGGGATCTTTCCAAAATAAATTGTGTAACTCTCTTAAAAATTTCAACTTATTAGTCAAAGGATAATGAAAAGTAATGGTACCTAGGGCCAAATATTTAGCTATATCTGCATACCATGGTACCTTTGTTATTGCAAATAATTACTCATCAGGAAATGTTTCCTTGATCAATATTGACTCATCTTTTGTATCATAAGTCAGTCTTGATAAATGATTAGCTACCACATTTTCAACTCTTTTCTTGTCTTTGATATTGAGATTGAATTCTTGAAGAAACAGTATACATCATAGGAGACGTGGCTTAGCATCTTTCTTTGTAAGCAAATATTTTAAGGCTATATGATTAGTAAACACAACAATTGAGAATCCAACTAAATATGATCAAAATTTATATAAAGCAAACACTTCAGCAAACAATTCTTTTTCTATGGTATAATAATTTATTTGTACATCATTGAAAGTTTTGTTTGCATAGTAAATCACATGAGGTCACTTATCTTTTCTTTGACCGAAGACAGCCCCTACAACATAGTCACTAACATAACACATTAATTCAAAAGGTAAGGATCAATCAAGAGGTTGCATAATTGATCCAAAAATAAATGCCCTTAAGTTTATCAAATGCTAATTAACATGTTTCATTCCAATCAAATGGTACATCCTGACATATAAGATAACACATTGTTCTAGATATCAAACTAAAATCTTTAATGAATCTTCCATAAAATCCAGCATGACCTAGAAAGGATCAAACATATTTTAAAGTCTTAGTTGGAGGGAGATTAACTATTAAATCAATATTTGATTTATCAACTTCAATTCCCACTACAAAAACAACATGACCTAAAACAATGCCTTGTGTAATTATGAAATGACATTTTTTTCAATTCAAAACAAGGTTTGTTTTCTCACACTGAGTAAAGACTTTTTCAAGATTCTCTAAACACAATTCAAATGAATCACCATATATAGAAAAATCATTCATAAAGACTTCCAAGAATCGCCTCATCATATCACTGAAAATACTCAACATAGGACGCTGAAAAGTGGCTAGAGCATTACACAGTCCAAATGGCATTCTTTTTATAAGAAAAAGTGTCAAAAGGACATATAAATGTGATTTTCTCCTGGTCATCAATTGCTATTTCAATTTGGTTGTAGCCGGAGTACCCATCCAAAAAACCATAATATGCATTTCTAGCTATTCTTTCCTTTACTTGGTTAGGAAAGCTAGAGGAAAATGGTCATGTCCTGTAAGAGAATTTAGTTTTTGATAGTCAATACACATACGACAATTACTTGATCATGCTCACCCTAATCTCCAAACACGAACCCTCAATGTGTATATGGCTTATGTGTGTAGGTGAGTGTCACTCTCCCTCAAGTTTGATGCAAGAAATGGAGAAAACATGTGTGTGAATGAAAATGTGTGTGTGCAAAAGTGCTCCCCAAGCGAAGAAAGACTTTTGAGTGTCATGTTTTACTTGGAATTTAGTATTCCAAAGTCGTCTCCTCTGGGAAGGAAGGATGAATTGTGGTAAAGGTGATTTTTCAAAAATATAAAAGCATAAAATCTTGTGAGTTTGTGTTTTGATGAGTGGATTTTTTGATAGAAAAAAGATGAAAACAAGGTTGGTTAATCCGAAAGGGTTATTCCAATGGGACTATCAAATCAACTCAAAACATTCTTCCAATGTTGTCTCAGTGCTTGATTGATTCGTAGGAAGCAAGGGACTAAAGTGGAGGTGTAGGTTCAAGCATGCTCTGTGAAAATTCTACGGTGTATCAAAAGCTCACAACCCCATCCATACTCAACCTAGTCAAATCAAACAACTTACACTACAAGGAGGAATGAAAAAGAGTTGATTTAGCATACCCAAGAGGAAATCTCCCTTGGATTAACCAACTAAAAACTTAGCTACTCATAAAAAATGTAAGGACATACAATGTGTAAAGAGACATGGTAATGAAATGGAGATTCAAACTTGTATTAATGTAAAGAAAATTTAAATGATTAACCCTAATTAGTATATAAGTTAAACTCCTTAAATAAGTCAAATTGGTAAGATAAAATAACTAAAACTATCAATTAGGGTCAATTAGGGTTTGTGCATAAACTAGGGTTTTATGTGTATTATGTTTGAAATTTCAGGTTTAATGCAGAATTAACAAAAAAATACAAGGAACAATGCACCAAAGCTTACAAGGGTAAAGGACCAAACTGTAATTCACACAAAGGAAGATTCAGCATGCAAGAAGATCATGATCCAGCAAGGCTCCACTGTCTAAACGGTGGAGGGGCGTCCTAAAGGTGGTCCAAAGTCGGCTCATGCAAATCCTCCACCTCCTGCTTCCTGTAGCCTATATATATGCATGCCATTCTTATTATTTACTTGGTTGGGCATAGAGGGAGCTCCATAGAGAATTCCAACAAGAGAGAAAAGAGAAAAAGAAAGAGAGAAAGGAAGAAGTCAGACACAAATCCAGTCTGTCATACACTCCAGCCAAATTCTATATTTTTACATTTCTATGTTATCTTTTTATTCAGATAGTTGAACTACAGCCACCTTTGTGTCTTAATTGATATTATGGGTGGTTGTATTTCAGTTGTTCCGTGTGAAAGAAGTGTCCGAGTCTGTATTATATTTATTTTTGTAATGACAACTATCCACACTCCTTGCTTGTCTATAGTAATGGAGTGTGAGTAGTTACTTATATCCTCTAGTGAGAGGTAAACAAATGTATAATATTGGTTAACTTCTGGAAATGCTGATGTTTTATCTATATATATATATACAGTGACGTATGTAATTTCAATTTTGTGCCTGGAATTATGGCATCAGTGAATCATCAACCTGCCGGTTAAATATCTATGGTGTTCCATCGATATGGCTTGTCCCCCACCAGAACGCTGAGGATGTTCTACTGATTCCAAGCCCTCATCAGGCCTTCCCCTCAACTCAATTGACCTTAAGCACCATGATGGGGGCTACATGCACCATTTAGGCCCTTTTACCTGCAACATACTGAAATTCCATTAATAGCTCAAAACATTGCAATTTCACTCATTTTCACCACAAAAGCAAGCATAAAAGGTGTGCAAATGTACACATGATATGTAATATTTTGTGTTAATCACATCCCCTAACTTGAGCTTTGCTAGTCCCTACCAAAGTTTACTTTCAAACCAATGAGTATGAAACTACAACAATTCATTTACACAAGTAATTTACCAACATTCAAAATACAAAAATCACATTGTAATTAACGAAATGAACTTGGGCAAGATGGAACAACAATTGTGGTATTTCATTAATTAGTTTCAAAATTTGAGTACATGGAGTTAGAATTCAAAAAGATACAAAATGGCCTAAAATTCCTAAAGACTCTTCTACTAGGCTGATAACTCCACTTCTAGCTATGTACAACCCAAATCAAAAAGAAAAAACAAAAACAATAGTATCCTACTCATCATCTCCATCCTCCCTGTCTCCGTCATCATCCACCACTCCAGTGTCGTGCTCAGTCCCCTCCTCCTCTTCGTTATCATTATCCTCATCCTCATCTGAGTCTCCTACCTCGACAATAGTGGAGGTTGAGGGGGCAGAGGTGGAGGGTCCAGCAGGCGGAGGTGGTGGTCCACCGGGGATCTATTCGCGGGGGAACGTGTGTTGAAATAGTCTGGTCATCATCACCGAGATCCCATGAACTGTCTCCTCTAATGCATCTAGGCACTGAGATACTGTGCACACAAAAGTAGACATGGACGGCTCAAGAGCAGATGGCTCCATAGAGGAAGGTCCAACGACCGATGATCCCAGTCTCAGAACCCTAGCATGCTTGCCCTAACTCATAGCAGACCTCTTGCTACTGCTTGCCTTCTCTATGGCTCCGATCTCTAGAGGAGTCAGCTTGTCAAAGGCATAAACTTTCACCTTGAAATGGTCACACATGCGGGTGACTAGGTTTTCAAATGGAAGGTCTGCCTTCGATTTTTTAGCTTGGGAAAATTCCTTCATCACTTCCCATATTAATATTGCTGTATCCAAAGCCTTTCCCTTCATCATCGCTTCCAAGAGGGCAAGTTTTTTCACATTTGGGCTCTTCTTGGCTCCCCTTGGAAGCAAGTTATAATGCAAAATTTTGTTCATCATCCCGTATGCATACTTGAGGACCCCGACTTGGACCGTTCCCCTAAATTGAGTCGAGTCCTCGTACATCAAAGCCACATACTATGGGATGGCCTGACCCCAAGAATGTTATCTGGTTACACCGGGGTGGAGGGAGGTGGCCTCTCGTACTTCATGAGGGTGGCAATCATATTAGGGTCACATCAAAAGTCTTGCCCCTCATGTTTGTTCTCAAAATCTCCGCATCCTAGTCCACCACCTTGACTTTTTAGTAAAAATTCCAACACAATGACAAATTGAACCCACTCACGGGCTCAAACTAGATCCTAATCCTATGGGCCTCAATGATCCTCACAACCCCGTTGTTAAGACCTAAGGATATCCTATCCAAAACCTTTCAGAAGTGACGTTCTTTTCTTCGATGCTTTGGTTTTAAGCATCAATCCTCACCTTCTTTATTTGCTCACTCTGGTCTCCACCCTTTCCCACTTCTCTTTTGGGCACTTGCACCTTTGGGCTGTGGATAACTTGGCTCAGTACGTTTGGTGCGGGCCATGCAAAGCAACAGTGCCTTACACAGTAAAAGTGACAAAAATGCCAAGAACAAACCCTTAATTGGGTCCATAGGGTCAAGAATGATCCTCCCATTGCGAGCCATTTCAAATATTTTTGAGCTTTTGAAAGGAGTTAAGGAAATTGGGGCTTGGGGTAAAATTCAGCAAAACTAGGGTTTAGGGAATGGAATCCTTAACTCTTTAATGAAATCCCCCAAGTCAATAACCTAAATAGTGAGGGATTAGAGATTAGGGCAATGGGTAAGAAGTTTTGAAGCTTATGAATATTTGAAGGGGGAGAGAAATGCCTTAGGGTTTGTGCTTTGGGAAGACAATGAATAGTTTTCCCAAAAAAATCTAATTAAAACCCCTAATTTTGGCCTTCTGTGCAAAACGTACCAGTAGTTTTATGTACAAAACTACCAGTAGGTTTTCGCTTATTTGCAAAAATCTGTGTTCTCCATTTCACTTCAACTCCTACACATTCTAGCACTATAATTATGATACTCCACCCGAAACATGTGCTACACTTGTAAACCACAATTTGAACCATCATGCCCCAAGTCATTGCCAAAATTACAATATGATTTAAAATTTTGATACTTTAAATACACAAAGTATGGCTTTCTACATTAAACTACCAAAATGAACACCCAAAATGTAAGACACATATTCAAATAACAAGGGCATTCCTAATTCATACAAATATCAAAAACTTGAGCAATATTCTCCTATCTTGTAAGCATAAGACTACTTAACACGTCGTTCAAAAGATTGAACCAAGCACACATGAGCATCACCATAGATTTAAACACTAGTCTAGAGTATGCATGACTTGATCCGAAATGTGTACACCCAAGTGCAGGGCAGTCAAGCTGTAGTAATAATCCGGTTAAGTCCGGAGTCGAATCCACAGGGAACTATGCTTGGTGTTTTGAAGTAAGTAGTAATAGAGACCAAGTAACTGAAAAATTTGAGAGTTTGAAGTGGTGGGATTTCTTGAATAGAATAGAAGATTCTTTTCAAGAGTTTTCTAAACAAAATATAAGATAAATTCAAATGTAAAATAGTCACGCTTTAGCTTAAGGATCAGAACATGCAGTTAATCATCCGATTTGTTATACTTGTGTTTTATAACTCAACTAACTCCCTTGTCAACAGCAAGTTAATTGAAAGATAAAGATGGATTGTGAGAATTAAGCACATGATTCCGATGCCTTTCTAGAAGTGGACAAGAATTGCCTGTGCCGAGATTTAACCCGTTTACAAACAAGCAAGTGTTTCTACAAGGCATCCAACCATGACATTAATGTTTCATTCTTTAGATAAAGCACAATAATAGTGAAGATTGAAATGTGTCATGAAGATCTAGCTTAGGTACTTGCCTTGAACCAACAGGTTTTTCTATGCAAGAGTCATCCGTGACATAAAAAGAACCCATAGTTATACAAAGTACCTTAGTTTTGCTAGATGCATTCAATCCTTTAATAAGTGAAATATAAAGCATTAAAGCATAAAGGAAATGCATAAATATAGCTTTCGGATAATCAATACATGTTCATCACCTCTTACTAAAGAGTGAATGAGGAACTACTCACTCTTCATGGCTTAGGTAAAACTAGAAAATTGAGTGATACTCATCCCTCTAAGTAGAGAACTTACAACGTAAAGTACAATAAACGAAGAGTTGATCTTCATCAAAGAAAAAGTGAATCACATTCCACCCTTCATGGCTTTGGTAAAGCTCTAGAAAAGTGGAAGAATTTTACTACTCTAAGAAAGAAGGAAGCTCAAGCAATGGAAGTGAAAGACATAAACAATGAAAGTAGGAGAAAGCTAGTCACTACTTGGAGGGTGGCTTCCGCAACCAACAAATAAAGGGTTGCTTCCTCAACTAACAAGTGGAGGGTTGCTTCCTCAACCAAAAGATAGAGGTTTGCTTCCTCAACCAAGAAATGAACTAACTCTATTGATACAAGTAATTATAACATACATCTAAGATTAATCAAAATGAGTTGGAGTCTAAGCCTCCATACAAACTTCTTACTAGTTCTTGGTGTAGTCTAAGCCTACTAACCAAGCTCTCACTCCATACTTTTCAAGAGAAGAAGAATGCTCCTTGAAGCTCCCCTAATGGGAGTATTTATAGGCAAGGAAGGGGAAGGGGGGGGGAGATAAGAGAGGATGAATAGTGTATGCTGCCCAGTAAAAGTGAAAACCTTTAGTGAAGCTACCCACAACCTTCAGTCGAACAGATGTGTATGTAAGATTGCTGATTAAAGTGAATTAGCATCATGGTCATTAGGACACTCAACCCTCAATCTTAACTTATCCCGCATGTTCCTCTTCCACATGTATTTACTCTATGCAAAAATTAGCACCTCTCACATTGACATTTGGAATTTCCTAGGGTAGTACAAATGGTCATTCTAGAAATAAGAATTGTTACATGACAAACATTCCACTTTATCACCTTCCATGGTTAGCTTTGATTTCACAAACCTCTCTTAGAAGTGTTCTCAGTAAGAATTCACTCCGGTTATAGTGACTTGTCTCTCAAAGGGCATGTGATCAGTAAATGGCCAGTCGAAAAATCATATGCACAGTTTAAAAAAGGATTGAAGTTTAAGGAGACAAACTAATCATGTTTTGGTATAATCTCATGGAAGAACATTGATGCAAATAAAGAAATACTATTTAACATACCCAACTTGTAGTTGATGACCTACATATGCATCAGTCTTGAGATCAATTAGGACTTTTTGTAAGTTGTAATGTGGCCAGAGGTCAGTAGCTAACGAAATGACGTCAATGGTGTTCAAAAGCTATCTTTTTTTTATGCAGTGTGACACACCTCTTTCTAGGTTCTTGACATTTTGCCTGGGAATGATACTCCTTTCTTTTATTTTTCTTTCTTTTCACTTTCTTGGCAAGTCCCTGTCTATCTATCTCTTTTCTTTTTCAATTTTTTTTTCACAAATTTTTCTTTTATTGAACAATAGCCATCATTTTCTATTTTTCTTACCTTTCTGTATCATATTGATTTGTATGAGGGTGTAAGAAAATTAGATAGCAAGGTATGTTAAATATATCCTCTTGTGGCGAGATTATTATATGGGTATTTCGAAAAAGAAATCATTTATCAAAGGCTCAAGCATGGCTGACTAGGGATATACTTTTGCAAAAGAAATGGCCAAGGCTCAAAGTCAGATCAAAGATGGCCTAAGATCCTTTCTCAAGTATGTGCACATGTAGGTGTCATATGCAAAGGTTCCCTCTGGGACATATCAATAGATCGCTTCAGTTGCATTAATCAAATCAAATTTAATGAGATTATTCAAAAATAGATAGTGAAAAACCTTTCTTTAGTAAACGTTGATATCCTCTCAAAATCATAGCAAGGCTCAAAACTCTCCATGGTATTCCTTATCATCTCCACTAGTTATGTCGGGTGTTTCAGGGAATGTCGGTTATATATTGATTGCATTTTCGAGTCTAATCATCTTGTACCTTAAGAACAAAAAATACCAATGTACATTTGGCAATTCAAGCATAGAGATAATACCAATTTTCCAAGAATTATAGTTTTAAGTCTCAGTTGTTAAGTTGAGGTGTCAGACCGATCATGTGCTTAGTTACTTTAACAAACAGTTGTAGCATCCATGTCCATTTCATCATTTATTAACAAATAGCAATATATTAAGCTAAATCTACATATACATTTAAACAGATAAAAGTGATAAACTGAATTATTAATTTCTCAAAATGTGATCGTTTAATACAAATATCAAAGATTCCATTAATCCACAAAAGAAGTGATCAAATATAAACTTCAAATATCCGCAATCAACTACAACACAAACATCTACCACAGAAGAAATAACTATCCATAACAACTACAAATATCCCCAAGAACACCCAAAGAAGAAATTCATTAACCAAAGAAGAAATCAAACACTCCACCACCAAGAATAGAAATAACCCTCTCAATCTCCACTAGCTCCATTAACGCCTTCTCCTGTAGGTCCACCAGCTCCACCCCTCAACAGTCTAAGAATTTCATCCTACTTAGCTTCAATGCTAAGCATGATGTCCCCGTAAAGAACACCGGGTGCTCATGCTGGGGCCTGCTTCTTGGGTCTGCTCTGCCTCCATCTCTCTTTCCTCCTCTCGGTCATACTCATCCTGCACTTCATTGACTCCTTGTGAAGGGGGCACTTCTTGTCTAGCAGTCGGGGCGCCATTGTGACCTTGGCTTCTCCGAAAAGAGGCCTTTTTTAGTGGCTCCATTGGCTTTTGGATTTTCATCTCGGGCCTCGCCCTAACCCCGTGGTCTTTGAAAATTTCAATCACCAACGTGGCAAAAGGGAGTGCACTCCTCTTCACATCACAACCTTTCTTCATTTCACTCAAGATTAATGAGGGGAGGTCGATGCTATGCCCCCTTCCAAGTGCATAGAGCAAACGGCCCATGCCAGGTAAAATCTCATTTTTTCGTCCTATGGGGGCGAGGTTAGATACCGCAATCAAGTTTAACATTTTGTACTTATCGATGAGCTCCCTTTGTCTTAAAAATCTCTTCCCTTCCCAAGAAAAGTTAGGCATTCTTGTCAACTCTCTCCCAACCATATTCATCGCTACATTCTTTCTTGGGGGATATGCTGGGTTTTGTACCTGAGGCACTTCTTGCCTTACTTCCTTAATATATGCTTCATCCACATCAATGTGGATGCCCCTTATGTACGTTCGGATTGTGCCATTGATGATCTCGACGTTGGAGTAAAACTCCCACACCAAGTCAACAATGGCATCTCCGCCGTTTTGCAAAAACCATACCCAATTCCTCCTCTCCATCTCTGCCAATATTCCTAACTCCGTAAAATCAGTAATCACAACATCTCTTTCACAAACTACTGCATGATTTTGGAAAAATTTTTCATACCTATCAGCTTTGAGGGCGCTGGGGAATCGTGTTCGATCGTATCTCCTTACTATTGGTCTCTTCTCCCTCTCCTTAATCATTTCTTCCACAAAATTTGGCTCCTGACTTATCTAGTTTCACCTGGCAGGTAGTTTAACTCTAGGCATTGTTTTGAGCTCAAAAGGATTTCTGAGAAGTCTTGATTTTTTTTTTGTGGGATTGAGGTTTTTGATGTGGGAATGAGTTTGGGGTTCAATTTTTAGGTGAATTTGGAGAATGGAAGGTGTTTTGGGGTCTGGGTAGTGCAAATGGGTTCTAGGGTTTTAGAGGTTTTTTGAGGATTTTGAAGTGGGGAAGACGGTTCAGGCTTTTATAGCCTGAGAAGTAATGTTCGAATGTATGTAGAAGGCTTTTTAAAATATTGTTCGAACGTGGTTGTCGTTCGAACGTAGTGAGCTCCCAGTACTTTTGAGTTTTGTCAGAGACCAAAGTATTGTAAGTTACTTTCGTTCGAATGTTCTATTGGCGTTCGAACGTTACCATCGTTCGAACGTTCTATTGGCGTTCGAACGAGCTGAGCTCCCAGTACTTTTGTTTCCATTAGAGACTTCATCAGAAGCTGAGTACTACAAGCAGCTAATGTTTGAACATCACTTGGCATTCGAACGTCGAATCAAAAATCACAAAGTACACTATACATAATAAAAGCAAGCTAAACACAAAAAGTTGAATCAAAATTCATGGCATCTCAAGATAAGTCCTTACCCACGCTTCAGGTTGGTATTTTGGGACACTCCTTACTCGGCCCATGTTTTCATTTCAGTCAAAAGAGTTTGTACAAAAAGATTTTTACACCTTTTTACAAGAATTCGGACCCTTGGCTTTCATGCCAACTACTCTAATCCGAGTCTCCCTCCGTATCTGTGTAGTGCGGACAGCCAGTGAATCTCCCAATTTCCTCTCTTACAAATTGGTTAAGCATAGTACCAGAATAGCACATGTCATAACACATATGTTAACTTATATCCAACAACAATTCCCAAGCATGTTAGCACATAGTATATGCTAATATCACACTTTATTCACAAGGGCATAATGTAAACACGTAGCATGTCCATATATCAATTTTCACATTTTTCAAGAAATTACCTTCAATAAATTCTACATGCTCATTATAGGATAGGATTTATTCTACCCCTTTGCAATATTCATTTCATCAATTTCACCACAATAGACAAGTGATATATAACTCTATTAACCTACCCATTTCATTTAACACCCTAGGTTATAAAATAAACCAAAGTAGGAAGTAATCCTACCTCTTGAAGCGTAAAACTAACGTAGAAAGCCTTCAAGAACACCAATGAAACCCTAGCCTTGATTTTTCCCAAATCCCATTTTTGGAGCTTTGGTAAAATCCGTCATTTTTAGTGTGGTTGTGTAGCCCTCAACGCGTAGAACAATCTTTATTCTTGGCTTGAGTTGATTCAAGCAACGAATCTTTGTAGATCGTAGAGAAAAGGCAGAAAATCCAAGTTTTTCCCTCTCTTCTTCTCACACGTTAGAACTAGTTGATGAATGGGGGGAGAAATCAGATTGTTCCCCCTATTTATACTCTCTATTTACTTTGTCTATAACGCGCCACACGTTTCTCTTTTTTCTGGGTCCGTTTTTACCCCAAAACGATTAAATTTCGTCCTAGTTTAAGTTCAAAATTTTCTTATTTTAAGTTGTCTCAAATTATTTTTTAACTTTCAAAATTTTATTAAAAATTTCGTTTTTAGGTCACCCGAGACTCGACTGCCTCATAAAACGTAAAAAATTCGACTATCTTGGAATTCAATGAAATTTGATAGAGTAACTAGATTTCGCGAGGCGAATTCAATGGTGAGGTCCATTTCGTCTTTCGAGATCTAGAAAATTTAGGTTTTTAACCCGTAACGTTACGACAAATTACCGTTTTACCCCTTTTGTAAAAAGTTCCAATTTTACCCGGGTTTTACACCTCCGCCATTGATGGAAGTTGAAACTATAGAAAATATGGAGATTCGAGCATCAGAATTTTTATTTTGGTTCTGCCTTGTCGAGAATACCGGATGTTAATCTATTTCTTTCTTTGATTGTAGGCTTGAATTTTGGCTCAAAATTTTCGTGCGGGCATTCAGCCATAAAGATTATTTGCACAATAGATTCTCCACGTCAGTCGTCATATCATTTGATCACTTTTTTTATTCCTAGTTTGGTTAGTATAATATTAATATTTTTTTATTAAAAAATTTGTCAGAATATAAGTCTTCTATTTTTTTTCTTTTCGATTGGGGTTTGTGGGAGGGTGTATAAACCGAGACCAACACTCCTTGATGATTCTTGATTGTTGACAAAAAAAATGTTGCCAATGCAGAACTTCTAGTAAGCACAATTTGAAGCTGGCACCGCCAACGGCTAGTTGGGGAAGGCGACTCTCCAACGGTAACCAGCCTAGCCTGAGAGCGTCGGCAAATTCGAATTTTTCTGTCTACTTATGGCCCATGTCCCGACAAATTCTGAACAATAAAGTCCACCTAACTTTTCATGAAATAAGATAATATTTTCATCAAGTATTGGTTTGATTCTCGGAATCCAGCTAGCTCTGCATGACAAAACTACCCATGCCCCCATATTCCAACCAGGGCCGAGGGACACTTGTTTCCCTCACTTTTGAACCACTTATATAGGTCCCCTCAACTTATATAATTGAACACATATGACCCACTAATTTTGTGAAAATTTGTTTAAGTGGTCAATTGTCCCCTTTAAACAAATGTGTTATTTTTAGGTTGAACAAAACATTTGTGAAACGCTTTGATTTGTAAATATATTGATTGAACACAATAAATCTTTTCTATCTAATAAATTGCACTCTTTTTTTAAAAAAAAATAATTATATAGTTGTCACTGACCATCTTTTAATACATTTATATATATATATATATATATATATTTTTTTTTTTTTTGATAGTTCATTGATAGTTATACATTGATAGTTCACAAAGCAATAAAACATAATAAAATGTAGAATACATAATACCAGAACAAAAAGTCTTTTTTTTTATTTCAAATAATCACTTTCTTGATAGGATAGAAGATTATTTTGGATAGATTTTGCAACAAGATAAATAATAATTTTGTAATAGGTTACAAGGTTGTGTACATCAAAAGGTTATCTTAGAATTTAATTATACACAACTTTGGAGATCTAAAAAAATGTTATATTTTACTTTAATATGTAAAAAAAAATTGCAATGAATTTTGTACCATTAAATCAAAATATATATAAATTAAATTAATCTTTAACCATTATTGTGTTTTTATAAATTGAGAATTCAACTTTCTAACTGAAATATTTTATAAATATATAAATGTATAGATAGATATGTTTTGTTCGGAATTTTATGGCTTTGCTACTCGTTGTAACCACAGTCTGCAACTAATGGCATATTTTATATGTGATTGACAAAGAAAAAAAAATATTTATGGCTAGAGAAATTTAATTATATTTGTAAAGAATAAAATTTAAATAAAAAGAACAAAAGAAGGTAGGGTACAATTACATTAAATTGAGAACCAAAAAACTTTAAACTTTTACTGTGGTGAATTAAAAGCAAGAACGAGAAATTATATTAGGAAAAATTACTAATACGTATTACTTTTCCTCCTAAACATCCATTAAGTCTTATAATTTTTTGTTTTATATTAACAAAATCCTACTCTTAGTAATTTATTTGAATGAAATCTTAGTAATTTATTTCAATTCTATCATTTTTTTGACAAATATTGTCATCATTGGGATATAATGTTAGTCTTTTTCTATTCATCAATACTCCAACTTCTGGTGTTTTAAATGATGTATTGTTTATTTTCTAGTTTTATAAAAAATACAATTACTAATATTTTTTAGAATTGTCATTATCCAATGCATTGGAGGGCTTTAGACCCTATATATTCTTGATGGAGAAGAGTTATACAACTAGAATTCTAGTGTTTTGTGTTTTTAGAATCACAATTGAAGTGAATATTATTACCTAAACAAAAATTGAGCATTCATGTGTCTATAACAATAGCTTCAATAAAAACTAAACATTATTTTCTAGAAAAAAAAAATAAATTAACTCATATAAAAAAAAGGATGATAACTGATCCACTCTAAAAAAATATATACAATTGAATTGAAAAACAGTTGATATACGATAAAATTTTAATTCTATCTCTAGTTGCTATTGTTGGTGGTGGTCGTTGTTATGTTGCAAGGTTGGTGGGGGCAAAGCTACGTGTCCATTTGTGGGTGGGGTGGGGTGTTCTAAACATGCATAAAAAATTTATCCTTTCACATAAAAAAATGACTGGCCCATTTATAAATTTTGAAAAATTTAAGGATGAAATGTAACAAAATTGATAGAATTAAAACCAAGGGCGGATTTATACAATGCATGCCTGCATTTTTTTGGGTATATTTAAAATTTTGAAACTTTAAGATATTTTAAAAATTTGCCTCCACTAAAATATTTGTAAATATTTAAGAGTACTTTCATACTTGAATAATATTTTTGAGATCTAAAAAATCTGACCTACAAATGTATTAAATGATGTAGTTATAATGAATTAGTCCAAGTTATGTAATTAAAATAACACTAAGTTCATGGTAACAAAAAGGTCAAGCAGCAACTTTTAAGCAAGAAGTTATAACTCTGAAGTTATTCAATCAATCACAAAAGTTTTGATCGATTACCAACATTGTAATGATCGATCACAACTAGCCTTTAAAAGATATAAGTTTACCTTCAAACGATGTATTTTTTGTGATCGATTATTTTTGATTTAATAGCCGATCCTGAAAATTGTAGTTTTGCCTTATTTTCTTTGATACCGTAGATTTACTCTTAATTATTTATTTTCTCTATTAATCTCTCTACCTATTTCCATCTCTTAGAATGGTAATATTGGACTATTTTATTTATTACATCATTATGTCATCAAATAACATTACTCTTTATATTTTAAAAAAATAAAAGGGATTCTTTCCTAATTTTCTTTCATATGTTTGAATATCAAACAAGCATGCCCAATTAAAATTTGATCAACAAATCATAAATTCAAGGGAGGAGAGAATATATCCACACACCGTATGAAAAGACCTGAATTTTCTTAATTTGTTATGGTTGTCATGAATTTCATATGAAATTGCTTTCTTATATTTGAATTCTAAAATTAATAGCAATGGATTAAATTATTTTTGATTGGCCATTTGAAATTCAGTTTTGTGTGTTTTCTAGTGGATTAAAATTTTATTTCATGTTATTCTAACTTAAAAATTCCTTTTTATAGTATAGTTAAAATTTAAATGTTTTAAATTATATTTGAACTAACGTATTTCAATTGATTGGTTTTTAAGTATAGATAAATTAAAATATTTGTGATTAATTGAATAACTTAAACCTTATGATCTTAGCATAACAACTAATTGTAATTTATCTCCACTATACATAAAATTTTGGCTCCCCCTTCAATTATATATATATTTTCACACCTTATAAACAAAAGCCTATTCACAAGTTGGTGAGGGCAAGTGCGACCACAACTTTTATTGTAGCTTCGCCGTTGTATGGTGCGGTTTGGTCATTGCCAGAGCCCCCCAGTAGGAAGAAAATTTTGGGTTTGCTAAATTAAATTTTGAACACTATGCACTAAATTTTCTGCATTTTTGGGATCTAATTTTTAGTACCTAATGCATTTTGGTCATTAGATGAGTGGTGGGTGCTGGCATGAAATGAAATTCATTATGAATGGAATGACCACAATACATTAAGTTTTTAAATTAAATGCTTAAAACAAGTACGAGTAGTATTATTGTTAAATTTAAGAATCTCTTTCAAAGAATTTAATATTTTTTTAACTTAAATTTGAGGTCATGTTTTATATAGGTTAATCACAAAAATGACCATAAAATAGATTGAGTAAGAGTAGCTCATTATCCGAATTAATTGTAACCATTGCCTTGCTAAATTTTATTCTTTAGACACAACTCTAGTTTTTTTGCAATTTTTAATCATGCCTCATTTATTTTCAAACTATTCAACTTTCACAAATTACTATTGTTACATTTGTTATGAAAAAAAAATATTTTGTTAGCAAACTAAATTTCAATTTTTTTCTCTTCAGGAGCTATCAAAATCAAATTATATTTGGACGTTAGATTTGACTTCGGTTATTTGTAGGTGCAAATCTTAAATACAAAAATTCAATTAGTATTTTTGTATCTAAAAAATAATATATATATATGGGGAGGAGAATTTGAATTTTTAACCTTCTTAAGAGTTTCATTAAATCAAAGGTCCATTGATATTTAAAAAATAATAACAAAGATAATTTTTAAATGAACATATTCTAATATTTTGATACTTATTTAGTACTATTTATATTATAATAATAAAATATCAATAGGCCCCATTTAACAATTTTACCTAAAACCCCTGCTTGTGTTGGTGACAACAGGGACCCATTTTACAATTGGGCTTACTTTCATCCTCTCCACCATCCTCTCCACTACGCACTTTAATGTTTCCACCACCGTAATTGGTTTCTTCACATCTAGTTACCCTTATAGTTTTTACGAATGTTTTGCTTTGCAGCTAGAGGAAGAAAGGAAGGAGGAGAGAAATATCAATTTGGCTTTTTTTTGGTTGCGAGCTTATGTTTATTTAAAGAGAGACATAATGTATGACTTTATCAAAAAATATTTTAACCATGGTTAACAAACCATCATCAACAAAATGATAAGAAAATATCTTTTTCATTGAAATTAAAAATTTTTACATGTCTCTGACCTAGCATTGTATTAGAGAGAATTGAAGAGAAAGAGTAATATAAGATATCTAAATCTAAGATGTAATGCTATAAGAGAGAGTATGTGACTATTCTCACTCTACAAATCTTTGTTCTCACTCTATTAAATTATAAATCATAAAACTACTAAGTTTATCTCATTTATACCAATTTCACTAGTAACTAAGTTCACCTTATTTTATACCCACCCCATTAATAATTAAACTTTCCTCAATCTTTACTTTCTAGGGTTTTTCTCTATTCTTCATCTCACCTAATCTATACAAAATATATTCAATTGGATTTATCTAATAGAATTGAACAAACAATTATGTATAGACTATGTGATTCGATAAGAGAGACTTGCTGATCTTTTTCTTTTTCTTTCCAAGAAACTTAATTTCAAATGTGATGTATGACGAAGATTTTAAGAAATTTCTTTTTATATATTTTTTTGAAATTTACAAATTCCTTCAACCGCCGATTAAGAAAGCAATAAAAAGAAGTGAAGAGTGGAATCATAGTATAATTTTGATGATGAGATCAAAAAAGATAGAGATCGAGCAGTGACAATTGAAGCAATGTGCATTAAAGAAATTTATAGTGAAATCCAATCGAATATATTTTGTGTTTAAACTGTGTAAGAGGAGTATATAAAGAAATCATAAATGTAAAGATTAAAATAAGTAATAGTGGGAATATAGAATGAGGTGAGCCTGTGTATAAAAAGAGTGAATTTAATAATTTTATTGTGGGAGAATTACACATAAATTTTTTGAGATTTGTCATTTCAGCACTCAGACCTCTTAAATTTTAAAATATTACACACATATTATTTGAGATTTGTACACGTGTTAACGCTTAGACCCCGCCGTCTATGTGTGTTAGTATATCCGTTAATAAATTATATTTAAACCCCCTAAAATTTATAAGCGTGTAATACTTAAATTCTTCAAATTTAAAATATTATAATTACACTAAAAATACTCTAATTAAAGATAAAATATTAAATATTTTAAATTTTACAATCAAACTTCATGTTCTATTATAATATTTATTTAAATAAAATCAAATATAAAAATTTAATTTTTTCTTAAAAAATCATAATTAATATGCAATTATACTGTTTATTAGAATTTAATTTGATCATTTAAACGACCAAATTAAACTATAAAATTATCCCAATTAAAGTTAGAATTTATTGTTTTCATTATAATTTGATCTCTTATTTTTGATTTTATTTCAATAAATGACATAATAGAACATGAACTTTGGTCGTAAAATTTATGTTCTATTATAAATGACTTAGACGTCTTGTTTGATTTTTTAGTTTTATTACAATATATAGTATAATTATATATACTAATTACGATTTTTTCTTATAAATTGAATTTTTATTTTTGATTTTATTTTAATAAATAATATAATAGTTTTAAATTTTAAAATATTTGGTATTCTATCTTTGATTAGAGTATTTTTGGTTTTAATATAATATTTTAAACTTGAGAGGACTAAGTATTATATGTTTACATATTTCAATGAGTCTAAGTATAATTTACTAACAAATATACTAATATATATTTGATAACAAGGGTCTAAGTGTTATCACGTATAAATTTTATGAGTTTGTGTGTAATATTTTAAACGTCAAAAAATTTGATTAATTAAGTGACAAACTTCAAAAGATAAGAGTATGATTCTTCCTTTTATTATTTATTGCGGCACCTTCGTGACGTGGTGTTAGTGTAATTTTAAAAACTACAAGCCTACCCGTTGTAATTGAAGAAGTTCTGCAGGTTATAAGTGTCATTGTCCCTAGATTACAAACTCTCTCTCTCTCTCTCTCTCTCTCTCTCTCTCGGGGTGCTGCTTCTCTTTTGTTTTTATTTTGTCTCCTACAGCGATCCATCAATCATTTTAAGAAGCAAGCACTGACACTACCTCTGGCTCTATGTCTCTCGTGTCTCTGCACTGGTATTTTTCTCATCTGAGTTTTTTCCCTTTCAATTTTTATTTAACAATGTAATTGTTCAAGCATTGCCTTTTGATCAATCGCAGTTGAGTTCGAATTCTATATGGGTTTCGTGATGAATAGTATTTTTCTTTATTCTTCACTTGTGTAATACTAATGAGTGTATTTATGTCTTAATTATCTTGGTGCGTGGTATTTGTGAGTATATGTGTATGTGAATTTATATGGGAGTTGTTTGTTTTTCTGTTTTTAGTTTCTACTTGGAAGATCAGGTTTTTTCGTCAGGCCATTTTTTGATTATTCTTATAATGATTCTCTTTTGCCGAGAAAGTGAATGTGGATGACCTTTTTGGTCTTGAATTTGAATGAATTGGGTATATTCAAGATTAGGCGCCGCCATATCTTCAAATTTCCTGTTCTAGTCTTGGCTTTTAGTGTTCTTCTACGTTTCAATGGCTGGATTGATCAGGTGAACATTTCTTTGTGCTTTCTACTCTTTCTCCCTCTCTGAATTGCCTACTCCATAAGTTGATTGAGCGGTAGGCATGGTGCCATTTTTTTATTCGCATCTCTTGTAGGGTTTTCCAAGTAGTGATTATTTGGGGTTTCACATTTTCTTTATTTATTTTTTAATAGAAAACGATAGAATATTTTCATTGCTCAGAAAGAAGGAAAGACATCATGCTGGATGAGAGGCGTTAAAAATAAAGGACATTCCTCTCTCCAAACTTTCTTTTCTGGTCTTGTCTTTTGCTGTTCTTCTACGGTTTCAATAGTTGGATTGATTAGGTGAACATTTCTTTGTGCTTTCTACTCTTTCTCCCTCTCTGAATTGCATACTCCTTAAGTTGTTTGAGGGGTAAACATTTTTGATTATTTTAAATTATGTTTACTAAAAGCATTTACAATTCTGTTAAAAAACAGTTGTGCAAATTTTTTATTCGCATCTCTTGTAGGGTTTTCCAAGTATTGAGAATTTGGGGTTTCACATTTTTTTTTATAGAAATGATTGAATATAAAGAAGTAAGTACATCATGCTGGATGAGAGGTGTTAAATATAAAGGACATTCCTCTCTCCATCAACAAGGATCAATACAATTCTACATCAACTTAGCTAAACACAATTAGCTACTGCATTTCCATCTCCGCTACTCCATGAAAACAAAAAAAACTTTAAATCCATTTGCATGACTATTAATTTGATCTAACATATTTTCACACTTCAGATAAGTCTGATGTTCTTTTTTTCAATGCATTTATAACCAATTTTGAATCACCTTAAAGCACAATTTTGTCATAGCCTGCTTCAATTGCTATCTTAATCACAATAGACGCCATTGGAGCCTCCACATGATCAGGATTAAGTAGTTCATGAATCCTTTTGGAAAAACATTGAATAAAAGAACCAATTCTTGAAGTTACAAATGACGCAAACTCTACACCATCAAAATTTAATTTAAAAACCCTAGTGAAGGAGCAAACCACCTACCAATCTCTGAAGTTGTGATGTGTTGTTCCTTTGAATTAACGATCATACTATTCCAAAATTGGTCTAAGTATGTTTGAGCAAAATTGAATATTTGACCAGGAGACATCGTCGCTTCACTTTGTCATGCTTTGTTTCTATTGAACCATAATGATCAGAGAAGAACAAAAAATAAGCTTGTTCATCGGCTTGTAGTCGACTTTGGATGCCCAACAGCCACTCCTTAAATATAACTTCATGCTCATAGTCGTGTGTAAACCCAGAAAGTTTCCAAACAGCCATGGCAACTGGACACTCAAAAAATATATGAGACATGGATTCATTTGGATCATCACATAATAGACAATTGGTATGAACAAAAATTCGCCTTTGTCGCAAATTGCAATGAGTAGGCAGAATATTTCTAATGACTCTCCAAGAAAATATTTTGATCTTTTTGGGAATCCTAAGAGACCAAATGAAATTTCCTGAACGTTTACCCTCACTATGAGTAGGAGCACCTTCAATTTGTTTAACACGATGTAGACCACAATACACAATCAAAGGATGGGCGCTTTCACTGAGAAATGGCCAGATCTGTTATAGTGCCAAGCCAATTGATTGCTTTGAAAAATGATCACAAATAGGAATGCCCAGAATTTGTTCTACATCATGGGAGAAAAAGTTTCTCCAACAAACTTATTTTCCAGCAACCATGTTCATATTCCATTAAGGAGCTTACCAAGAAATCCTCCATTTCTGTTAATGGGCTAATAATCTTGAAAGAAAAAGGCTTGGGGATCCACCTATCATTCTTCACCTGAACACTTCGACAATCTCCGATTCACCATTGCATTCCCGCCTCAACCACCTTTCTTGATGCCAGAATGCTGCGCCATGTTAAAGAGGGACAAGATTGCAGCTAGGCTTCCATCAAAGTAGAGGTAGGAACGTATGCTATTTTGCTTTTATTGTACACCATTTGGTGCGAAATTATGTTTTATGCTCTTCCCTCTATTATAAATATCTCTCTTTTCTACATCTACCTTTGTATGTAGAAGTAGATCATAAGAAATTTTTTTGCGAGCAAACATATTAAGTGTCTTCCATTCCAAATTACAATCAATGAGTTATACGATTTTCTTTTTTTGAGTCCTTGTACTTCCCATGGAATTAAATTTATCTGAGTGTGTTATTTAGAATATCAGGAAACCATAAATTTTCTAGAGCTGATACATAATTCTAGAATGTGTAATTGTTGCGTTCATTGGTTGTAAAGAAGTGGAAGGGCACCATTTGCTCATAGTTGAAATATTCTTCTTTTTCTTGCTAGGAGATTAGATCATTTGGAATTTCAAAAGTGATGGTAGTCGGCTAGTCTAAACTTTGTTTTGGACAATGCGGTGATGGGCTGCTGCGGCATTGGAGTGTTTGTCTGTTGATTTTGAATGACCTTTTTGTTGTATGGATTCTAATTGATTGATGCTTTGTGCTTGATTTGGGGATGATGAGGGCTTTCTTCACTTGGGTTGTGAAATAAACATAACATCAACAATGTGGATATTAAGTTCATGCATTTTCCTATGAAGTTCTTTCTTTCTTTCTTTTCTTTCTTTTTTTTTTTTTTTTCTGTTTTCTATTTCCTTTGCAATGGGATGCATTGAACCTCAGTTATCGGATGCATTTTCTGTGCTAGCAAGGTTTTTTTTCTTCTAATCAGTTCATGACATTGTATGTATACAAAATTAAAGGATTTGGCTGTTAAAAAAGATGTTTATGAGGGTGGACCTATACCAACTTGTTTAGCATTAAGAACTAGTGCGTGTGTTAATGTCACTTGGAAGTTGGAATGTATTTCATGCTGAAGATTTTGTTGAGAATTTTAGTTATAATTGACCTTGGGTATAAGGAAGTATGTGAACATGGTTGTTTGAAACTTTGCAGCCTATGCATCAGGAAAAAGAATTTTCTGTTTACTCCATTTTTTGTGTGAGATATATGAAATTATCACTAGGGTTGGGATGAGAGGACATATGAAGCCGTAAATTCACTGAGTGGTGGAGCACATTTATGGAACTAGGGTATCTAGGTTCCCAAAATGAAGTTGTTTTCATGCTCGCTTGTGTGATTAAGATTGTGTGTTATATCTTCCATGAAAGTTTTAAGGCTGACAGCCAAGAAAATTTATGGCAATTGGAATATGGGTCTCAATGGTTTAGGGTTTGAGGTGGTTGCTATATGTCTGAATTTACGCACACTCATTGGCTTCTTGTTTGCTGCTTTGGAGCATGATCAACTTCAGATGCTTTGAACAGAGAGATGGGTTATACTTCTGAGCTTCTGGAATTCATGATTAAAAATTGGGCAATGAAGCTGCAGGATATGTGACATTGACCAGTTTGAGTGAGCCATGTGCATTCCTATTAAACAGTTATTTGATAGACCTATCTTGGATGAGTAGGAAGTGAAGCAACCATTAGTGTTTATTGGGTTTTAAGTTTGTCCAATATAAATTCTGTCTCGTGACATTTCTCAGATGCTCCTTTGACCACCATTAGAAGACTAGGTGCTTAGATGATGGCAGCCTGTTTTGTGCCTAATGGAGTTTTCTTTACAGGTTATTGTGAATTTTGCTAGGATGCGTGTTCATCTCTGATATGCAAGACAATTTGTAGTTTGAGCTAATCATAGTTTTCTAGCTTTGTAATTGGGAGGTGGTAATCCTGGAAACTCTAAGCTCATCTGACAATGAGATTATCTGGGAGTTTAAATTCTAGAAACATTTTATCATTTAAGGTTGCATTCGCATAGATTTTGGATGTTCTATGTAGACCTTTCACCGTTTTCCATGTGTCTAGTTCTTCCAATCACCAAAAATAAATTGCAGGATTGATTTGGCTATGTAGTAGTGGGCTTTCACAGGGTTGCACCATGGCTTGATTTATATTCTGCCTCTGTTCGGCATTCTCGGATTGGATATATAAAGCTAGTATAATGCTGTAGTTCTTGTTAATGTTGGCATTTCGTGCCAAGGTTCTAAGCATGCTTTTTTTTTTTTGAATCTCCTTTATTCTGGCTTGCTTCCTCTACGCGTTTCTGGCTTTCTTCCTCAGGCGTTTCTTGCAACTGTCAATGAATCAACTATGAACAAGCCTTTAAGGCTGACAATTTTTCTTTGTCTACTGGATTGTCGACCTTTATATTATTATGGAAAAAGAAAGAAAAGTGGCTCAAATTATGGATTGTATTATATCCTGAGGAAAAACTTTATTTTGCAGGATTTTCTATCTGTGGCTTGGTCAACGTCGTATCTCCGAACAACACTGCTACAGATTTTAGCAAACAATTTGCAGTTTTGATTTCTTATCAGCTAAGTTGCAGACTGAGAATTTGATCTTTATTTGTGTGGCTATGGTTAGTTTCTCCATCTGTTTTTGTTTCTAAGTCCGATTTTTTATTTTTTTGTTTGGGGGGTGGGGTGAAGGGGTAATTTCAGTGGCCTCCGTGGAGGTTTCTGACAATATCATTGACCTTTCCTGTATTTTCAAGGATATCACATACCTCTCTCATCCTAGGTTAGGTGTATCGAAGACCTTACTCCTGAACTAACGATCTATTACAATGCTCAAGTGAAAGTGATGGGCTAAGCATTTTTCAAATTCAAATTATAGTTAAAATGTAAATCTTTAGGGTAAGTTACTGTTTCCTCTATGCCTGCTGGACTTGTCTAACACCACAGTCAAAAGCTCACTGCAATACCACCACTACAAGAACCTAAAACCCAGTGATTGCACCATCTAGGCAGCTACTAATTCTGATTTCCACTCCTTTAATCAGTTAAACAAGGTCATGAGTTTCTTGCAAATCTATAGTCTTAATCTAGTGGGCTCCATCATCACATGAAATAAATACGCTCATCCAGTCAGATAACAATCATCATCAGTTTTATGCATTTAAGCATCCAATCCAATTACTACCTTTGCCAGTTATTGAAGACATTAACCAGTAGACATTCATCCATAGTTTTTCCATCAGTAAGAATTTCAAATAATAATTAAAAACAATACCAAAATAAACCTAGATTTTCACAGGTAAAAAACACTGATGTCTCATTAACAATATCAAAAACAAAAAATCTGTATGGGCCTCTAGGTTCTTTGATTACAGAGAGGAGGTGAGGGAGTTCCTTGTGATGTGGGTTTGAAGTGATTGGACCAGTTAGTTGGTGGTCATGAAAACGTGAAAATTTTCAAACTGAGGTTCTATTGATCAAGTTTTTTCATAAATTTATAGCCCTCCCACCCAAGAGCCTCACACATAGATCACCACTCCCTAATTAGACCTCTAAAACCTTTATGCTCAACCCACATATTCTCAAATCTAAAAGGACAAGGACCCCACCTAAATTTTGAATCTCCAAGAACAATAGGGCAATGGTATGATACAGTTGTAGACAAAACCACCTACCTAATCCCAAGAAAACAATCCTCCCACCTAAACAGAATACAAGAACCTATCCAGCCTTTTACATATTACCGCACTCCTAAAATTGGACCATGTGAACGTACCATTAGCCAAAGGAGGATCTCTAAGTGTAGTCTCCCAGATGAATATGTCAAAATTCCTCATACTTGGGGCAACTCTTCCCCCGTTTTGTTTTTCGCTTTGCCATCTAATAACATTAAAATCCCCCCCCCTTCCCCCCCAATTCACCAACAAGGGCTACATACCCCAAAAAACACCGCTAATTCTTCCCATAACCTTGTTATCACTCTAGGTTTATTCGGCCCATATATCCCAGTTAACCACCATTCCTAACCATCACCATGTCTAATTTTAACAGAAATTGTAAATTCACCCTCAATTGATTCTTCCATCACTACGGATATAGACCTCTCATCCCAAATAATGAGAATACCACCCGACTTCCCCACAGAAGGTAACACTACCCCATTTCTAAACCTGGATACCCACACACTTTTTACTGTTCCTCTATCAATTACTTCCATCTTGGTCTAGTATTACAATATCAGGCCCCACTCTATTCAACAAATCCTTAATTGAGACATTTTTGCTTCAAGGCCCCCTGGCCTTTTAACATTCCAATTAACAATTTTCGTAACCAACCAAAGCTCCTCATCCCTACTAAAACTTCCCCCATAATAATTAATCCCTGAATATAGATTCTTTAACTCTCTAATTCCCCTCCTCCTCGCACTCTTTCCATCTGCTTTTTTCTTACTTTTCTTTTTTTAGGGACCAAAGACAAATCCATTTTTCCAAGAATGTCTTTTGAACTATCCATTTCTAATCATTGGACACACAACATTCAGTTTGTTCACTACCATCTTTGCCTATCCCCGAATTCATCCCTTTTCTTTCTTAACCAAAACACACAATGGCCCTATCTGATATAGCATTCGAGACTCTAGGATCATGGTTAACAGTGGCATGACATTTGTCAGCACTCAAATTTGGGTCACGAACGCCTCCCTGCTTGACACTTAAAAACGTTGAACTAGGAACCTCCAAGATACCCATTGAACCATTCCGGTCAGAAGATACCCAACTAGCCTGGCCCCAAAAAGTTTAAATTCATTAGAAATCCAACACATCAACCCTTCCTCTATACCTGATACACTACCCTGACCCTTTACTAGCTTAGAAATCTTCCTCATCTTACCACCCATACCATAACCATAGCTTCCCCCACCGGTCACACACAACCCATGATTGACAATTTTCCCCTAAGAATAGACCAAAACTGACGTAGACACATCCTCCCCAAGAGAACTCATTTCTGAAAAGAGATTGGAAGCCTCCCCAATAGAACCCATTGCTGAAAAAAGATTGGAACACTTCTCAAGAGAACCCATTTCTGAAAAAAGGTTGGAATTACCTTGTTTTTGCAGTTTACAATACGGTGCATGAACAATTTTCTCACAGTATTGACTAACCTTCTAATGTGCCGCAACCATGGGATCCCCAATATCATCTCCCCATTGCTTCCCAGACCCAAAGATCTTAGTCATGTCACAGTAAATTTCATTAGATTGTAAATCAGACATCTCTCCCAAATTACAATGAAGGAAAGAGTCTGTTGAGCTTCTACTATTATTGCCGCACTCTTCTGACTAAAGCAATACAATTTGAGCATTACAATGACCTTCCTCAACCTCTAGAATCATCCTCCTCTGTTCATCTTCTTGGTCATCCATTATTTTTTTTCCAAAATCTTCTTTGAAACTTCCAATGTTGATGTTTTCTCCTGTATCACTTCCTCTTCTTTCATCGATGATTGCACTCTTAAGCAGCTGGGCCATCGCCTTAGAGTTGATACCTTTCACACCATTCCTTCCCATCCCATCATCTCGTTCTCTATTTCTATTTTCCTGAAACAGAGTCTGTTTCCCACCCCCTCTAGAAAACATCCCTGCCACTTCTTTCTATGCTTCTAGGAATGATGAGCCCCATCCTTCTTCCATTACTCATCAATTTGGTGATAGGTGAAATCTAAATCTAGGGTTTAGAGTGGAGAAGAGACAAGAGAAGATTGAAGAGTGAAGAGAGAAGAGAGAAGGGTGAAGAGAAACAAGAGATTAGGAAATAGAGTTAAGGAGAGTGAGAGTTAACCTCTCCACTCATCACCCATTTATATTAACTTATAATAATGTGAGGATTACAACAATACCCTCAATTTAAAATAACTTAACATTCTACACTTCCCTTCAAGTTGGAGAACTTGGAGTATAGATATCTCTCATGCCTAACTTACATATATTTGAATGAAAAATTCTACTACTAAGCCCCTTAGTAAACATTTCAGTCAGTTGTTCCTTGAACGTCACAAATGACATACAGATCAACCCATCATTTAGCTTCTCTTTAATGAAGTGTCTGTCAATCGCAATATGTTTTGTTGTGTCATGTTGAATCGGATTATGAGCAATATTTATGACAACCATATTATCACAATGTAAGCGCATAGGTTCACCGTTAAAGACACTCAAGTCTTTCATTAGGGTTGTCAGCCACATAAGGTTGCAAATGCCATAAGCCGTGACCCTATATTCTGCCTTTGCACTAGATCTAGTCGCCACTGATTACTTCTTGCTTTGCCAAGTAACTAGATTTCTTTTTGCAAAGGTCAATAGCCCGTAGTGGACTTTTTATCCTCAATTGACCCTGCCCAATTTACATTAGTGAAAGTTTCTATTCTCAGATGACCTTGCTTTGAGAACAATATTTTTTTGCCAGTAGATGATTTGAGATACTTGAGTATACGATGAACTTCCTCTTAATGAGGAACCCGTGGAGCAAGTATGAATTTGCTAACAAGACTTACTGCATATGCTATGTTTGGGCGAGTGTGAGAAAGGTATATAAGTCTCCCGACAAGTCTTTTATATCTTTCTATCCACTTGATCACTTACATCACTTCTCATTTTGTGGTTTGTCTCAATAGGTGAGTCAATAGGTTTACAACCCAAGCATGTCGGTTTCCTTCTGGAGATCAAGGATATAATTCCTTTGTGAGATGAAGATGCCTTTATCTGACTTGACCACTTCAATTCCTAGGAAATAGCGTAACCGTCTTAAATCTTTGATCTCAAACTCTTTAGCAAGAAGTGGAGGTAGATGCAGAAGTGTCAAGCTAGTCCATCAACTGCTTAAGAGCCTGCATCTCATCTGCAATGAAGCTCACATTATCAGTATCCGTCGATGGAGATGGACCACTAGGAGGAGGATCAACAATCTCAATCATATGGGCATGAGAAGGGCACCGCGCCCCATAGAAGGATATGACCATGTAGTTGCCAACAATGATCTTTAGTGTGCCTTGTATTTCCACAGTAGTCACACTTTAATTGATCCTTTTCTGTGGTCCTATGCTTACTATCACCATGAGGCTGAAAGGATCTATTCTCTCTATGTGGAATAGCTGTTAGGGCAGAACGCTCACGAGTAAGAGTATGAAGCATAGAACTCCTACTTTCCTCCTCCTGCACATAATTATAAGCTTGTCTCAAGGAAGAAAAGGGATCTCTACTCAGAACCTGTATACGGATTTGATCATTCTCTATATTAAGGCCTGTAAAGAAATCATATACTCGTTTGTTTGCTATATACTTCTGAAACTTAGCCTTGTCTTTAGCACAATCTGTTAGAAAATCTTGGTAATAATCCAACTTTTGCCACAAACTACTCAAACCTGCGTAGTATTCTGCTAGAATCATATTCTTCTATTTGGATTCATGAATCTTCTTTGTGAGCTCATAAATTGGGTATCATTCCCGACTTGTGAATATGTCTAAGTCATCGCTAATCAAATATCAGATGTTGTCTCAAGAAACAGAAAACCACGACTAATGTGAGGCTGCATCGAGTTGAGTAACCATGTTATTACCAACATGTTCTCAGAGAACCACGGGTTAAGATCAGGTTCAAATTTGGGTTTCATATTTGTTCTTGTCAAGTATTCATTTAATCCACTTGCCCGTACAGATAACTGGCATGTTCGAGATCACGCCAAGTAATTACCTCCATCCAATTTTACCGGACTGATTTGAAGACAAGGGTTGCATCCAAGAGTCCCTCCACGACTTGCTACACTTTCTTCATTGTTGGTAGATTCTTTACTAACGTCAAACATGGCTTCTTGGTAATTGGAGGATTAACCCAACACGAGAAAAAGAATCAAAATAGCAGCTAAAGACAAATTGGTGACTGCCCAACACCAATGGGAACCAACTCAGCACAGATGTGGACTACTGGAGGACTACCCAGCATAGATAAGGACCACTAGAAGACTTCCCAACTCAAAGGAGGATCACTGTAGTCGCCTTTGACTGCCCCACATAAAGAAGCCACAGGAGGGTCACTGAAAATCATAGTTCAACACAACCAGTTGTCGAAACAGACTCATCGGAGTTCTCAGAGGCAACAAAAAACACAACCAAGCACTTCCTGCCACTGGCTACTCAACCATAGCCTCAAACATAATGGGAGAAGACCATCAGAGCCTGGCAGCAACCAAAAAATGATTGCCGATGTCCAAAAAACACAAAAAATCCCAAAAACCATCAGGTTGTGCACGGACCTTCCCCCTAGTTTTTAGGAGGGCCAATCAACACCCATAGTGTGCATTAATCCCAATCTCAACCAAACAACAGACTAAAAAATATGACCCAAAATTTTGAAAAAGGATTCAAAAATTTGAAAAGTACCTCTAATGATTTAAAAAAAATTCGAACAAATCACCATCATACTTGGGAGGGAACACTGTGCCATACTGTATCAGTTTCAATCGACTTTGGCAATGACGTCATCATTTCGGCAATGACGTTAGCAGCCTAGTAGCAAATCCTCCCTGAGTGTTCTAGTGGCTCTAAAAGTTTTTAGATAAATTGCTCTAATTCTATGTTAAACAACCATTTATGTTAAAAGTTCAAGCTTCTAGAGAGGGTGTAACTCAAGTATTTATACTTTAATATACTCCCTCACGTCCGGCTAAATTTTGGGCCTAGCACGTGAAAATTCTTTTAATAATTAGGGTGGCGGCGAGATTTAAACACAGGACCTCCTACTCTAATATAAAGTTGAAATCTAAATCTAGGATTTAAAGTGGAGGACAGGCAAAGAGAAGAGAAGAGAAGAGAGAAGAGAAAGAAGAGATTATAAAATAGGTTAAGTAGAGTGAGAGTTAATTAACCTGTCCACTCATCATCCGTATTTATATTAACTCATAATAATTTGAGGATTGCAACAATACCCTCAATTTAAAATAACCTAACATTCTATAGTGATTTTAACAAAATCTCCAAACCTACTAGTCTCCATTTCAATCCACACACAAAATCCATCATCTCTATACTTTCTGAAAAAAATCACCACTATTTTCCAACTCAAAGCAGTTCCTACCGACTCCTTCAACCACTCCACACAGCCTTTATTGAAACAGCATGAAAAGGAACCGAAATGATTCCATTCCGTTATACAAATCAGTCTACCAAACTGCCATTCAAAATCCAACATAAATCTTTTTTGTTCTATCTTAATCTCCATTCCCCCGTGTTTCGCTCACTTGCCTACTATTGGAGCTGCGCCATTCTTTGGCAAACCAGAGAGGGAGAGGATAACACAAATATGAAAAAGCATTAGTACACTACTTAATGCAGTCAAAGGAATTGTTACACATTTTTCTTTATGTTTTATTGTTGTAGGCAACCAATGAAAATCTTCCTCCTAACGTAATAAAGCAACTCGCAAAGGAATTGAAGAATCTTGATGAAACACCGCCTGAAGGGATTAAAGTCGTTGTTAATGATGATGATTTTTCAACCATATATGCTGATGTTGAGGGGCCAGGTAGTTTTTTTTCCCTCTTTTTAATAACATTTAAGTTTCTATTCTGATTGAAGATCCCCCCCTTTGCAGCTGGGACTCCATATGAGAATGGTGTTTTCCGCATGAAGTTGATACTGTCTCATGACTTCCCTCATTCCCCTCCCAAAGGTTTGTTGGTTCACACATGTATCAGATTTTGTCTCCTATGAAGCTGTAACCCTTGCCTGTGTTTTTACTTTGTGTGACTCAATTTCATGTGGAACTTTTTGTTTAGTAGGTATTTGAGTTTTGAACTTGCAGAAACATATACCTATTACTGTTGAAGGATCCTTTTACACGGTAGTTGTGGTAATCTGTTTGATATTTTCATTGCCTAATTGGCTATATTTAAAATGAGGTAATGATCTGTTAGTCTATTTTTCTGAACTTTCCTTATCTTTTCTTCGTACGGATTTTTTTTCCCGATCTATGGTGCAAGATGGTTGCTTCCTAAACTTTTGTTGGATTTTGTTGTTGGGAGAGAAAAAAAGGGGGGGGGGGGGGTGGGGGGTGGGGAGGGAGAACGTTCTGGCATATTTTTTGGCCATTTTATGTGTTGCGCACTGCACTGTATTCTCATAACATGTCTTTATCCATTTGGTAGTGATAGTAATGCAACTATATGAGCAAGATGATCATGGTCAATGGAACGCTCTGGCATATGTTTTGGCCATTTTATGTGTTGCGCACTGCACTGTATTCTCACAACATGTCTTTATCCATTTGGTAGTGATAGTAATGCGACTATATGATCAAGATGATCATGGTCAATGTAATTCTAACGTGGTAGTGTGCTCCAAGTACATGTGATCGTCAGTTAACCTGTATTTTTCTTCTTAAGGATCTGTTACAAGTTCTTGTTTTCTGAGCACATTTATATTATTGGGTGCTAAAAATCTGTTTCCATTTTTTGGTTTCTTATAATGACTATAATTAGGTTATTTCCTGACCAAGATTTTCCATCCGAATATTGCGACCAATGGTGAGATCTGTGTCAACACCTTGAAAAAAGATTGGAACCCAAGTCTTGGCTTACGACATGTTCTAATTGTAAGTTTTGGCAGTTCTCCGGTTGTCCTGCTAAAGTTATTTGAGTTGTTTCTTTTACCGGTTTAATTAGGGCGGGGATCACCTGTGAACTTGTTGATCCTGTTTTTGAGTTTCCTGCATTCCACATGCATTTTGCATATAAATTGGTAGTTGATTTTTTTATTTGGTGGTAACAGGTTGTCAGATGTCTACTTATTGAACCATTTCCAGAATCAGCTTTAAATGAGCAGGCTGGTAAGATGCTGCTTGAAAATTATGAGGAGTATGCCAGACATGCCAGGTGAGTCTTTCCACCTTTTCAGTTACTTCATGTTGGTGGGCTATAGTAGACAGTCGTTATCCTTAAGTTGATGAGGGGTTAAAGCCAACTGTGTTTAGTATGACCTTGTATTACCATATTTCACTTCTTTTCAGAGATCACCATTCAACTCTGTGATTGGCCAAGTTCATATTATTCATTTCGTTTTTCTCAATCATGATATTTCCTGTACTTGGGGATGGGTGTCACAAAACTTCTTTCTTGCTCTATTGCATGGTTATAATGGTCATACCATCAAAAGGGGGTTGTAGATAGTTTCATTTGTCTTATTGGTGTTGTAGATAGTTTCAGTCTATCATTTGGGATTCGTAGATATGAATTTATGTTATAACTTTATACCTAGAATACATATTTGACTAATGTCAAAGCATTTTTTATAATAAGCAACAAATAAATCGTTGATAAAAAACAATATAACATAAAAGATATAATTAAGGTATTAACACAAATATGACGTGATGGGAATAGGAAAACATGATGACAAAAAGGGGAAACTTGAGAGAAATGGATTCCAATAATAGTCCAACTCATGCAGCTAAGCCCTATAATTATTTTTCTCTGTGCATTGTTATCTCTACTGATCGTACATATACCTAGCTGACACGGTTCGCAATAGGCGAACTGCCTCTGAAATGCTTGAAATGTCTGGCATAAATGAAATGCACAGAAAAATCTTATGTAATGAAAATAAAGGGAATGTTTGCCTCTAGGAAATGAAATGTTTTGGCTGGTTTAGGCCAAAAGAACACTGCGTTTGTAGCAAATGTCTACTGACGGTGTAGTTTGCTGAGTTATGACTGTCTTGAATTTTATGTTGGGACTTGTGGTGTTGATGAGTTTTCAAATCTTGTAATAGCTGCCAAAAAATTTTGTAGTTGCACAAAAGTAGTGTCACATGATCAGAAATTTTGAGTTTGGAAGAAAATTACTTCGTTTTGTTTACAGGCTTTTCAAGTTTATAATGTCATTCATGATAATAGATATAATGCTGTTTTTAGGAGTTTGAACTATTGCTCTTCTGACTTAGGGTTGTTCCCCTGGCATGCAGGCTTTACACTGGAATCCATGCTCATAAGCCAAAGCCAAAGCATAAAACAGGAGCTATTTCCGAGTCAACTACTGCCATAAATGTAGACCAGACAAACACCTCAGTTTTAAATGTTGACCAAAAGAATGCAGTATCAGGTGCTGTACTCCAGTTGCCATCTCCATTGGCCACTTCAAATGCCAGCAAAGGAGGAATTGCTGCAGAGCAGCCAGCTGCTCTTAGTTCGACGATGGAGACAGGAGTTAGTGCATCGGCAACAGCACCACCAGTGACCCAAAAGAAGGAAGGTGGCGTGGTTAAAGTTCAGGCAGATAAAAAGAAGATGGATGCAAGAAAGAAAAGTTTGAAGAGATTATGAAGTCATTGGGATAATGATGATCTTTCATGGAATTTGTGCCTAATGTTTTTCGTTTATTGGATAGATTGGACGTAAAATGATTCGTGCATAAATGTGGAGTATGTATTTTGTACTGGATATATTAATGGGGACGCGATTGAGTAATCTTGCTTGTTTCTTTGTTGTATTGTCTTGCTTTCCATCTTTTTTTTCCCTTGCCCTCTTACAATTTGTTATTTCATAAGTTCCTTTCATTTTTCTTACTTTTTTTTTTGTT